>CM075861.1:74039001-74246501 GCA_037975125.1 Latrodectus hesperus
CGTAAGCTAATTGCAATCTGAAAAACTTTTCGTAGATAGTGGTCATCGCAAAGGAGGAAACCTGGAAAACTCAAGCAATTACCCAGTCTAATTTTACAAGGCGGTGCACGAGAGTCCCGGGCGGTAATTTTAGATTAACGGGTTTGAATACTCGCCCTTCATCAAGCACAACATCACATTGATTCATGATCAGATAACGAGGTCACACCTGAGCTGGCACCCCCTCTCCACATCCACGCCACACCAGCGGAAGAACTTTGAACGTCACAGATTAACAGGACACGTCCCCAGCCCACGGAGCTCCAGCAACTCAGTGAGGGAGGTTACGTGGTCACCCTCCCTATCACTGCCCGCGTCAAACGATGCTTCACTTTGCTGATCTTAACGGTTACCGGCGTGAAGCTACTGAGCCACTGGAGCTCAGAGGTGCAGGCAGAAAGACAGAAATGCAAGAAGTGCACCATTTGTTAATCAACAATGCCTGTGATCGATCATTGATTGTATCCTCCATTCTGAAGTACACTGTGACACCAGTAAGCCTCGGCGAGCATTTTATATTGAGATTTCCGGCAGTTAAGATGGCGGTACCATTAGTTGAACATGAATTTATATAAACATGTAATATTTCTAGAGTCCCAAGCAATGACTGCGCTGATAAGTGTCTTTTACAGATGAACAATGTACTCGATTTAGAACATCCAGAACATCCTCATCAGAACATTGTTTTAATTCATGAGAAACTAATATACAAATACAAGGTCAAGACTTTGTTGATAGGTGCCACTGATGTATAGTTAAATATGAGAACGTTTCTCGAATTTTGCTCAGAAAAGTGTTGGACATATTCCAGACGGTTCCATAAAAGTCTCCTAATGCGACAAAAAGTGATCATCCAAACATGAAGAAAAGACAATTACATACAAGACACAAATGTCCATTGGAAGAAAAAGTGCTTGGCAAAAAGCAACATACATACATATATATAACTTATTAAATGATGTCTTGTAGTTTTTACAACGTTTATCGTTTAATGAGGGTAAAATAAATGCTCAGATCCGACGACTCATTTTTTTTAAGTGTCAATCGTAGCTCCGATTAAGTCTTACATGTCTAAAATAGGATTTAGGTCTGGATATCTTGCAGGCCATCATCAGTTTAATTTATTTTGTCGTTAAAGATTGAGCGACGATTTCTATATATTGAATGGTGTATTTCCCTCTGCAAAGAAGTAATCAATCTCAAATTTATTTTAAAACGTGGAAAATTTTTTTTAGTGAAACAGCAGAAGCGGCGGAATAAATAACTTTGGAAAACACGAGGTTCCAGAAGGATACTAAATATGATTATGTCCCAAGAAATAGTTTCAACAAAATCTTTTCATGATTTGGAAAGTACTGATTAAAGTTGTTCTATTCTCTATCATTAAATCTCTTACCCGATTAAAATAACTTCGATTAAATTGACTTACATCTGTGAAGTTTAATTCGTTATTCATTCTACTGTTACTTTTTGCAGATGAGGCCTCATTCCGTTGGAACCTATAGCTGAAATCGGGTACTGTACTACAAATGCGTCTGCCCATCATTGCAATCAAACCCACGAACATTTGGATTAAAGGCGAGTGCGCTCAAAATTCTTTGTCGGTTTGCATCTGTGATTACCAACCACGTTCAATTTTCATGTAATGAAACCATCATAAAATTTTATTTGTATAACATCGATATAAACAGTACAACCTGATTCAAGTTTAAAAATCTCGAGCGTTTCTCAGATTTTAAATTGTTCTCTTCCTTCGCATGCAATCGAAATCTCTCCAAGGAAAGTAAATTTGAATTATCAGAGACGTAAAACAAAACAGAATACAAGTTGAGAATCAATTCTCAATAAACAGCTACCATGAATAATTCCGATTTGATATTTTCCGTTCTCATCTTTCAAAGTTGATTCACCTCATCATGAATACATTCATGCATATATATATGGGCAACCTAAATGTTATGCTGTGTCAATGATATAAGGAGTAGTCCAAAAGAGCGTTGGTGGTATAACGGTTAGCATAGCTGCCTTCCAAGCAGTTGACCCGGGTTCGACTTCCGGCCAACGCAAGCTTCTTTTTTTCGTTTCGTAATTATGTATTCATGCCTAAGGATAACCTGAATCTTGTTTTTAAGAAACACAATAAGCTCTTCAGTCATGCGTTGGTGGTATAACGGTTCCCATAGCTGCCTTCCAAGCAGTTGACCCGTGTTCGACTTCCGGCCAACGCAAGCTTCTTTTTTCGTTTCGTAATTATGTATTCATGCTTAAGGATAACCTGAATCTTGTTTTTAAGAAACACAATAAGCTCTTCAGCCATGCGTTGGTAATATAACGGTTCCCATAGCTGCCTTCCAAGCAGTTGACCCGTGTTCGACTTCCGGCCAACGCAAGCTTCTTTTTTCGTTTCGTAATTATGTATTCATGCCTAAGGATAACCTGAATCTTGTTTTTAAGAAACACAATAAGCTCTTCAGTCATGCGTTGGTGGTATAACGGTTCCCATAGCTGCCATCCAAGCAGTTGACCCGTGTTCGACTTCCGGCCAACGCAAGCTTCTTTTTTCGTTTCGTAATTATGTATTCATGCCTAAGGATAACCTGAATCTTGTTTTCAAGAAACACAATAAGCTCTTCAGCCATGCGTTGGTGGTATAACGGTTCCCATAGCTGCCTTCCAAGCAGATGACCCGGGTTCGACTCCCGGCCAACGCAAGCTTCTTTTTTCGTTTCGTAATTATGTATTCATGCCTAACGATAACCTGAATCTTGTTTTTAAGAAACACAATAAGCTCTTCAGCCATGCGTTGGTGGTATAACGGTTAGCATAGCTGCCTTCCAAGCAGTTGTCCCGTGTTCGACTCCCGGCCGACGCAAGCTTCTTTTTTTTTCGTTTCGTAATTATGTATTCATGCCTAACGATAACCTGAATCTTGTTTTTAAGAAACACAATAAGCTCTTCAGCCATGCGTTGGTGGTATAACGGTTCCCATAGCTGCCTTCCAAGCAGTTGACCCGGGTTCGACTCCCGGCCAACGCAAGCTTCTTTTTTTTCGTTTCGTAATTATGTATTCATGCCTAACGATAACCTGAATCTTGTTTTTAAGAAACACAATAAGCTCTTCAGCCATGCGTTGGTGGTATAACGGTTAGCATAGCTGCCTTCCAAGCAGTTGACCCGGGTTCGACTCCCGGCCAACGCAAGCTTCTTTTTTTTCGTTTCGTAATTATGTATTCATGCCTAACGATAACCTGAATCTTGTTTTTAAGAAACACAATAAGCTCTTCAGCCATGCGTTGGTGGTATAACGGTTCCCATAGCTGCCTTCCAAGCAGATGACCCGGGTTCGACTCCCGGCCAACGCAAGCTTCTTTTTTCGTTTCGTAATTATGTATTCATGCCTAAGGATAACCTGAATCTTGTTTTTAAGAAACACAATAAGCTCTTCAGTCATGCGTTGGTGGTATAACGGTTAGCATAGCTGCCTTCCAAGCAGTTGACCCGTGTTCGACTCTCGGCCAACGCAAGCTTCTTTTTTCGTTTCGTAATTATGTATTCATGCCTAAGGATAACCTGAATCTTGTTTTTAAGAAACACAATAAGCTCTTCAGCCATGCGTTGGTGGTATAACGGTTCCCATAGCTGCCTTCCAAGCAGATGACCCGGGTTCGACTCCCGGCCAACGCAAGCTTCTTTTTTCGTTTCGTAATTATGTATTCATGCCTAAGGATAACCTGAATCTTGTTTTTAAGAAACACAATAAGCTCTTCAGTCATGCGTTGGTGGTATAACGGTTAGCATAGCTGCCTTCCAAGCAGTTGACCCGTGTTCGACTCTCGGCCAACGCAAGCTTCTTTTTTCGTTTCGTAATTATGTATTCATGCCTAAGGATAACCTGAATCTTGTTTTTAAGAAACACAATAAGCTCTTCAGTCATGCGTTGGTGGTATAACGGTTAGCATAGCTGCCTTCCAAGCAGTTGACCCGTGTTCGACTCTCGGCCAACGCAAGCTTCTTTTTTCGTTTCGTAATTATGTATTCATGCCTAAGGATAACCTGAATCTTGTTTTTAAGAAACACAATAAGCTCTGCAGTCATGCGTTGGTGGTATAACGGTTAGCATAGCTGCCTTCCCAGCAGTTGACCCGTGTTCGACTCTCGGCCAACGCAAGCTTCTTTTTTCGTTTCGTAATTATGTATTCATGCCTAAGGATAACCTGAATCTTGTTTTTAAGAAACACAATAAGCTCTTCAGCCATGCGTTGGTGGTATAACGGTTCCCATAGCTGCCTTCCAAGCAGATGACCCGGGTTCGACTCCCGGCCAACGCAAGCTTCTTTTTTCGTTTCGTAATTATGTATTCATGCCTAAGGATAACCTGAATCTTGTTTTTAAGAAACACAATAAGCTCTTCAGTCATGCGTTGGTGGTATAACGGTTAGCATAGCTGCCTTCCAAGCAGTTGACCCGTGTTCGACTCTCGGCCAACGCAAGCTTCTTTTTTCGTTTCGTAATTATGTATTCATGCCTAAGGATAACCTGAATCTTGTTTTTAAGAAACACAATAAGCTCTTCAGTCATGCGTTGGTGGTATAACGGTTAGCATAGCTGCCTTCCAAGCAGTTGACCCGTGTTCGACTCTCGGCCAACGCAAGCTTCTTTTTTTCGTTTCGTAATTATGTATTCATGCCTAAGGATAACCTGAATCTTGTTTTTAAGAAACACAATAAGCTCTTCAGCCATGCGTTGGTGGTATAACGGTTCCCATAGCTGCCTTCCAAGCAGATGACCCGGGTTCGACTCCCGGCCAACGCAAGCTTCTTTTTTTATTGTTTCGTAATTATGTATTCATGCCTAACGATAACCTGAATCTTGTTTTTAAGAAACACAATAACCTCTTCAGCCATGCGTTGGTGGTATAACGGTTAGCATAACTGCCTTCCAAGCAGTTGACCCGTGTTTGACTCCCGGCCAACGAAAGTTAATTTTACTTTTTCCCGTTATGTAAAAAGTGAAAAATATTAAGTCTAATAAAAAATTGTGTTATAGTTGCGAAGTAGTTTATTTTGGCAGCGAAATGAATAATTTTAATTCTCATTTGAATACTACGAATTTCTTTGTTCTAATAGTTTTGCGGAAAATCAGAAATCACGTTCTAAATGATGCTCTAAAATAATGTGAACACGTATCATAATATATAACTACATAGAGTTGTCTACTGTCGGCTGATGGCTGAAGGTGTTAGCGCTCCTCATTCTGAAGTTGCTGGACCCGGCTTCGAATCCCGATTCGGGACTTAGTGCTCCTATTTCTGTGTTTCTCTCTTCTGAAATGATGAATGAATGTGGTACACACCTTATAAATGGGTTTGTGGTAGAGTGACGTGGGTAATTTTACTCGCCTCCCTGACTTGATTCCCAGGGGACGTCAAATGAGTATGAGTTTCCGGCTTTTTTGTGGTATAAGGTTCGTATCCCAGAGCCCGCTGTTAAAGAAAATATATTCATGCATTATATTGTATGTTTTTAATATATATATATATTATATATATATATATATGTATATATATATATATATATATATATATATATATATATATATATATATATATATATATATATATATATATATATATATATATATATATATATTGTGTTTTGCCTAAATATTCTGTTTTTTAATGATACAATGGGAATACAGGGTGAACTTTGTTGGTTTAGTGGTCAGCATAGATGCCTCTGAAGCTGATGAAATTGGTTCGACTACCCGCCAACTATGATTCAAATAAAAAAAAAATACTAAGTCCTATAATTAAGTGGGCTGGTTATGTCATTTGAATATAAAAAGAAAATTCAACACAGAAAACATTCTCGGCCAGGCCCTCTGGAATAACAGTTACTGATCAACCCGATCTCAGATGGTCAAACTGCCTAGAAAGAAATCTCGCGTGATTAATTAAAAGATCAAGGCAAAATATGGAGAAGAGCCCGAAGGACAATTCCTTAAAAGGTAATTACCCACCCAGCTGTGTCGTGCCACTGAGGAAGAAAAGAATAAATGTCATGTATTTGCGAAATAATTTTGTTTTCTGAAATGTTTTCTTTTAATTCTTAATCAAATACTAAGAATTTCTTTGTTCCTAAGCAACGGAAATCACGTACTCAATAGTGTGAACTTTCTACTAAATGTAAATGCATATAACTGCTTTTAATTGCGCCAGTTTAGAGAGTTAAATATATAGGACATAAGGTACCATGAATATGTGCATTTATTTAAAAAAATTTTAGTGGTAAGCTAAAAAACTAAATTTATTTCTCCACATACATATACAGATTCCACTATAAATTTTTATTAATAAAATGACTTTAGAGATAACAAGGATACACAATACTGAAGCTCTTTTTGGAATTTAAAAAATGTTTCAAACTTGGTATCGATTGCTGGAAAATGACATCCTAATTTGTAGAAGTTTTATTGACTGCTGTTGTTATGAGGGTCACTCTGAAATTTTTGAGATACAATTAGGTTTTTAAAGTTATACCTACAAAATTTTAGGTGTGTTCAAAGTAGTCTCCTCCAGCATCAATGCACTTTTGTAGACGAATTTTCCACAGATTAAATGCCTCAAGCCATTCATTTCTTAAAATAGATGAAAAAAATGCATTTATAGCCACATCAAACTCTTCTTCTGAATGAAAACGACGTCCACGTAATTTCTTTTTTAGATTAAAGAATAACCAAAAGTCGCTCATAGCTAGATCAGATGAATGCGGCGGATGTTCGATCACTTTAATTTGTTTTTGTTTAAGAAACTCAGCTGTTAATCCGGCTGTATGTGAGGATGCATTGTCATGGTGAAGCATTAGTCCCCTAACATTCAGTTCTTGTAGAATTTCTGGAAGACATTTAGTGGTATACCAGTTTGCTGTTACTGTCTTCTGTCCTTCCAACTTGATGGCTTTGACCCATCCCGCACTTCTGAAGAAAATGGCATACATCACTTTTTTCAGTGCGCATTGTTTTTTCACCATTGTTGGCGTGGGATCCTCTTCAAAGACCCATATTTTGCTTTCTTGACGTGTTGGAATGTCAAAAAACGGTATGTACGTTTCATCACCTGTTACAATTTTAGAAATGATGTGGTGACCACCATCATTCAACATATTAAGAGTCTCTTTACTGATTCTGACACGCTCCTCTTTTTGATGCTCAGTTAGATTATGGGGAACCCAACGGCAAACTACTTTTTTCATATGTAATTCTTCATGAATGATTTTGTGTATGGCTGCGGATCCAATGTTAAGTTCCTTCTGTATCATTTGATAGGTACAGCGATTATCATCCATTAACATTTTTCGTATGGCAGACACATTATCCGGGATGACTGCCGACGGCGGCCTTTCTGTGTGTTCTTCATCCTGAAGAAAATTGCGACCTCTTCTAAATTCTCGAAACCATCTGAATACAGTAGCAAGAGCTGTATATTCATCAACCAATGCTAATTGCAACCGTTGAATGCATTCTTCTTGATTTAATCCTGCTTTGTAATCGTAGAAAATCATAGCGCGAAAATGTTCTCGCGTCAAGTCCGTTTTCTCTTCTGTTTAAAATTTATTCCACGCTAAACAAGTTGAAGTAAGTCAGTAAAAAATCGTCTTCTGTGTTAAAATACTTTGTACTTTAAAACTAAACCGTTATTTTTATTTTGTAAATTCTCGCTGGCACATATCTCAAAAATTTCAGAGTAACCCTCGTATTTATGGCACTTGAACAAACCGTACTCGTCAGCCCATGGCTATGCGAAATTAAGTTAGAAGGATGCATCTTTCGTTTTAACCAGAGCACCACGAAGGGGGAAGTACGGCTTTTCTCTAAGACTCCTCCCATAGATGGCACCACCAGAGGAGAGACTTCAATTTTGATATTGATCTGGAGGGAGAGGAAATTTTCTTTAGACCTTCTGTTAACTGCATGTCTCAGTCGTAAACAATAATTCTTTCGGGTGACGTTGGAAAGAAGGTATTAGGTGTTCAATTCTCTTTCTCTCTCTCCTCTATCTAAATCGTTCAACAGACTTAATTACTTGCACTTGTGAAGTTTGATTTGAGTGATTCTTTTATCATTATATCATTACTTTTGCACACGAGGGCTGATTTTCTTGAGACCTACCGTATACAATGTTTTCTGAAGCACTTTATAATATACGCCTTATTTATAGTGGGAATCGAATATACACTAATCGAAACAATACAGAATATTCGCCTATATACAGTGTGAATCGAACTTATGAATTTTAAAACTTTAAAGGCACAGTGAAATTCGACTGCTAGCTCAATTTACACGTATAAAGTGCGCAGTTCTGTTGCGTCCAGTTTTGATATTTAAATTTATAAGAAAATGCCACATCTGACACAAATTTAAAACATAGAAGCTATCCTCAAAGTAATAATGTTGCTTCACTCCGTAATAATGTCGAAATCTCGCCTAATAAATACAGAATTACCTAATAAATAAAACTGCGTGATACCATACCATTTGTTAATAAGCCATGACGATAAAATCGGAGTAATTCGAATTTGTTGTCTTCTTCCAAATTTATTTCGTTTGTTTGATAACGCATACATGCATATGGATAACCGGAATATTTATATGTTAAAATGACATAATAAACAAAGACGACAAGAGTTTGTGGTATAACGGTGAGCATAGCCGCCTTCCAAGCATTGACCCGTGTTCGACTCCCGGCAAACGCAAGTTTATAGTTTTTATTTTTATAGAAATGAAGAGTATTACGCGCGGTTGTATCAATTATAAAATTGCCCACCTAGAAATTTCTTACGATTACTTCTGCGTAATATGACTGTAATATCTCCCTCTAATTCATTTGTGAAATCATTTATTTTTCAGAAATTAAAGCTTTTTGTTCCTCTTTAAATATTACGATTTTCTTTGTTCTTAATAAGAGGAAGAAAAAAAGGAAAGTTATACCAACACGTTGAAATCTCCCCAAACAAACTATTCGGTGAAATTATTGATATAAATGTTATGTAACAAATACATTTAATTGCGATAGCTTCAAATATTAAATACATATATCATAATGAATTTTTCATTGTATATTTTTTTATAATTATTGAATGTGAATTGATTTTATCGAAATTAAAAAAATGTATTCTCTTATTAATGCAGACTTCTCTAAAGAAAGTAGAGTGATTTAAATTTAAAGAAATTTAATAAGTCATGAAACTTAATAAATTGAAATCGTTACGAACTCGTCATTTATATATTTATCGTTTATAATCAATCAAGGCTGGTAAAAATAATTTATATTGTACTAGTAATGTTAATAATAATTTATGTATTACACTATATATATATATATATATGTATGTATATAAAATGTGTATGTAATATATTATATGTATATATAGAAAATTATATATTGGGTTATTCGGAACGTAATTTCGTTTCTTTTTGTAAAAATGAAAGGCAATTTTTGTATAAATATATTATAAAATTAAAAATATTTGCCATTCTTTTCCAATATCTTTTACCATATTTCTATCAGCATGATTCCATGCAGAGAAAATTTTTTCTTTTTGCTGGCAAAAAGCAAATCAATGCGACTTTTGACTTTCACGTGTAATTTTAATGTTTTACCGTCTAAAATCTTTTGAAATGACTGGAACAAATAATAATCCGAAGGTACGAGATCTGAAGAATATGGTAGATGTGGAAGTGTGTCCCAAACATTCAAACAATGAAAGCTTTTGAAACCATAACAGGCAAACTGATGAAAGCCATTTTGATGTTCCACCAGTAAATTATTGGCGCCAGAATTGTTCATAGACAGTGAATGCAATGAAAGTCATACGCAAGGGAGGAAACCCTGAAAAATACCAAGAGATGTCTCTGGCAGACGTGCATTGCATAAAAAAGAAAGGCGAAGTCATTCGCTCGTTGTTCAATAGCAGCTGTGATCAATCCCGTAGCCTTAAATTTCAAAAGTACATGATCAAATCCCTTTGCTACACTGAGCTTTTTATTTCGGGGAATCTATCCGTTAAGATAACCATGTAACTAGTTCAGCATACTTTTTTAGAGATTTTAGTTAGGACATCCTAGAACATCATCCGGATTACATTTTTTAGATCTATTGAGAAATTATTGTACAAATCGCAATGACGTATTTGTCTAATGAGTGGCCCTGAAGCACCCTAATGTTCGTTAGCTAAATATGAGTACATTATTCGAGTCTCATGCAAAGAAAGAAGTGTTCGACACCTTCCGAGTTATAAAGTAAGTGGACCATTAAGTCAACAATATCCTCCAAACATAACAACTATAATATACACATAAAAAATGCATGGAGAGCAGCTTTGAGAGCAATTACGACAGACAAGTCACGAAACATCCACGTGACAAAAAAGTGCCCTCGTCAAGCAGAATATTCGAGACATGTCACGTATGGTTACTGAACATGATGGTAGCCCCAAATAATCACGAATCGAAAGTGATACTACCGGATGGTTCTGTAAAGGAGATTTTAGTGATTCGATTCTCTTTGTAGTTATTATTTACGACGCTTGGGCAAGCCAAGCTCGCTACACGACGGCGATGCGAAATTAAGTTAGAAGGGTGGTTCTTTCGCTTAAACAGAGCACCACGCAGGTGAAAGTACATGTTTGTGCTAGGACTCTTCAGTTAGATGGCATCAGCAGAGGATCCACTCCCTCAATTTTGACTTAAATCTATAAGGGGAGAGAATTTTCTCCAGGCTATTACACCTATGATAACAGGCCGTGATGGCCTGATTGGTTAGGGCGCCGTTCTCATTACCGTAAAGTAGTGAGTTCGAATCCGGCCGACCGAAGATTCTTCATCTTCACTAAGGTACATTAAAATTGGGCGTGGTCGCAATGTCCTCCAAGTGAAATGATAACTCTGGGAGGTGGCAAGCCACACATTGGGGGTCTTCTGTTGAGTCCCTGCTTCAAAATCAGGAAGACTCCACCCGGCTGCTTTTGTCTAACTGGTAGAGCCCAATATTTAATGCTGGGTACAGGGAAGCATGCTGGATCAACAATAACAACACCTATGGTAACTTCGCAGCGATCGACGTCAGAACTTTCGATTACACAGATTTAACGAGCACGTATATCGCATGTACACGGTGGGTCTTTGGATGCGTCGGGAATCGAACTCAACCATTCCGAACAGAAAGCCGAAGCCCTAACTACTAGGTTAGAACGGCCATTGATTCTCTTTCTCAATATATGCATGTTTTAAAGCAATCATCACATAATGAGTTGGCTTACACCTGTGAAATATTGTTTTATTTCATAATTCCACCATCGTCTTTTTTTCAGGTGGGCTTATTCAAGCAGGATCTACAGTTTAAAGTTCATTCCAAATACAAACATGTATCTCCGAAGTGGGAATCGAACCCATTAATGAAATAGATATCGCAGTACTAACCACTCAACCCGGCTATCATCTATGAGGAATCGAGGTGCGGTTGTGGTTAATTTTTGATATCGTATGAGACCATCACATTTTTATTTAAATTTATAATTAATGAGAAACATTTGATTCAATTTAAGAAACTGAAGAAGTAATCAGTATTTATTTAATGCACCTCCTTACATACAGATGAAATTTTGCCAACAACATAAATTTGAATGCAGGGAAAAAATTATTTGATATATGAAATATATAGAACACCCATTCAGTACCAATATTCAATGAAGAATGGGGATAAAATGGATGCGATCGGAAATTTCCGTTCTGTTTATTCAAATCTGATTTACGTGAAGCGTGACGCATCAATGTATTTGTGTGGGTCGATAATCTGAATATTCAATGACAGAATAACGTTTCCAAACAAGCGTTGGTGGTATAACGGTTAGCATAGCTGCCTTCCAAGCAGTTGACCCGGGTTCGACTCCCGGCCAACGCAAGCTTATTTTTTTTACGTTTCATTTAGTAAAAACAAAAAGAATCAAGCATACCAACTCTAAAAATTCTCAAGAAAATTACCTTTGTAACATCAAAAATTGGACTGTTTATTTGCAAAATAATTAATATTATTATAAAGAATTAAAAAAGAAAACTCAGACTTTCAAACTCAGCTATTAAAAAGCTGTTAAAGCAAACTCAGAATTTCAGCGGGCATAATAACTATTATATAAGAAAAAATATGAATATATACAAAATATTTGGCGAAATCTTGTATATTGATGCGATTTACTATTGTTCTTAAGTATTACAGTTGAAAAAAAATTAATGCATTCCCTAAGTAATACACGATGAATGTAAGTTCTTTGCTAGGAATTTTAATGTCAATAAAAAAATATAAGCAACATCCATATATATCATTACCAAAATTTTGGAGGAAAACTGAGAACTGTTATGTTTCGTGTGACTTAAAACAAATGGCTCCAAACTGCTGTTTTTAATTTGTTTCTGTGTTCTATTGCATTGTTTAATAGTTTAATGGGTAATCCCGAAATAATATTAGAGTTCTATTTCTCTTGAATGCTTTCCTATCAAATAAGCAAATGATATGAAATTCCGTGGTAGGAAAAGTAAATGACATAAAAAGTATGTGTTGAATTCCTCGACACACATTCGTTGGTTTTATTTTCGGAAGCTTTAAAAACTATTTACATAGGATTTACCACACAAGGCATGACGAGGGAATAGATTTCCTGTTAAGAATTTGCATGCATTTCCTTACTGCAGCGTTTCTTAACGTTTCATTACTCGTGGCTCGATTTTCAATCATAGTTTTAATCGCGTCTTCCGTATGCTACAAAATGTATTCAATAAAAATTTAATGTTGGCATAAGCAAGGTATTAGACTTAAGATTTATAAGCTATTGTTTACAAAAATTGCTATTATTAGTTTAGAATTCTATTAATTAATGGAATTTTAAAAGTTTAAATCGTGCTTGCTGATATTAACTACCTGGAACAGGTGCCGTGTAATCCATGATTCCAAATTCTAAGATTGGCGATTTTTTGGCGGATTTTCTTATATATCAAAGCAACATCGTTTTTATTACGTCATATATGGACACCTACAAGAATTATGCAGAGAGTTCTAATTTGGTAACCTCGCATACCAAAATTAGGCAAAACTGAGTATTACGGTCAGACCTCAGTTTTACCCGGTTTAGATATAGTGCCGGAATTCCAATACTGTCTTTTATATTCGTTTTGTATTTCGCTGTGAATATAGCGTAGGAATTTCAATCCTTACTTGTACTTGGCGAAAAAAAAATCCAAAAAATCGCCAAACTTCGACCGTATTACTCAGTTTTACCCCAAAATTATAGCATACCTGGTATTTACGTCATCTCGCACGCCATGATACGTCATCTTGGCAAAATTTCTTCATCGCCAAACAAATTCAGAATTTGAAATCATGGATTATACGGCACCTGTGCCAACTACCCATAATGTGGAGTGGTCTTGTCTTTTTCATTTTGCTTTTTCTGCTGCTCTATTGTCCATGTATTAATGGCTTGAATTAATGGAAAACAGCTTCTCGAACCGATATTTTGCTCTTTATATAAGAAATCATTTTATCAACAAAACGATGAACTAGTAGGATATCCTCTTATTGGCAACCATAGCGACTTTTCGTCGTCTCCAAGTTAAATTCATGTTTTTAGAGCGATTTCCCAAAGTTCCAAAAATAGGTATTTTAGAAACTTTTAAATCACACGGTAGCATAAAATATCGAAAAAATATTACTGGAAAATGAATAAAAATCAGTTATGTTGGGTTTGGATTCTCTCTAAAACCTCCGGTAAATAAGATAAGTAGATAACAATAATGGACTTACTTCATATGACGTCAAGTTCACATGTCGAATACGTTCGGTGATATTTTCTGTTTGATGCATCCGTTGTATAAACTATTTTAAATTTGAATATAATATTTTACAAGTAGTTCTGGGGTAGTATTTATTTCGCCATTTTGTTCGTTTGTCTCTAATCCATCCATCCATGTTAGTTTCACAATTCAGGGAAATTAATTATGTAGAAGGTTGCTATGGTAAAGTAAAATGGTGACTAAATTTAAACTACATAATTATTTTGGAAAAAAAAATGGCAGTTATCCCAATGCTACAATAAAAATAATTTATTATCATGTATACATATAGTTCCTTTTAAAACAATTCTGACTGCAAATTAGTCCTGCTACGATAAAGCATTTTTACTTCGTCAAAATACTATTTTTCATTTATTTGAGAAAATACTCAGTTAGTCAAACGTAGAAGAATCTGCAACGGTTTTCTTCTTCTCAAATGTAATATTGAAAAAAAATTAAATGCCTAATTGCTATTAGGATTTAATACTTTTTACTCCATTGATTTAAAAAAATATACATGTTAGCTGATTGATTAATTAAAAAAAATAAAATTTAATTAATAATTATACATAAAAACTTTGAATTTAAACGTAGAACACATAAACTTTGAATTGAAAGTAAAACAATAACTTTAAATGCTGTTGCCACTGAAAAAAACCATATATATGACGTAACAATAATGTGAAACACGAGAAAAACCAAATCTGACTACAAAAAATTCGAAAAGCAACAAAAACTCAAAATGGCAACCCCATAATCAAAACAAAGGACGCTAGATTTGGCTAGATATCTCTCGGGGAGTCTCTCGGTATCATACTTATACCCAAAATGAACTTAGACACTAATCTCGGATATTCGATGGTGAACTTCACCTTAGTTGCTGTTGCTCGAAGAATACTCTTTAAAGGCAGACAGGCAGCTAATTGGTCAAGACATAGGATTTGTAACGCAGTCTCAATACGATGTGACATGGATGAAACGTTATCTGACGTCATGGACATTTTAAAGCAATGAGATTTATAATAAAGTAAAGCAGCCATGATCTCAATTGGAACGAAGGAAGCAATCACTTAATGGTTAATAATAACATATTTTGAACATTTGGCGCTAAACCTATACTACAACCTTAATTTTAAACCTTACAAATTAACAATAATGAATTTTTACTTTGGCAACATAGATTCTCATCATTGCCAAAACAACAATCCGGTGACTTTTTGCACCCATTTCTATTCTTGTGCCCACTATTTGGAAAATACTCGTGGTTTCGAGAGAAATTCCGATTTGTCTCAAACATTCTGGAAAATCGACAAGATTCCGTCTCGAACATTCGCAGATATGAGCAAATGCTTTCTCGAGGAAAAGGAGAATGTTCAATAACTTCAGCTTCCATTGCAGCCAGTCTCATTCGAGTCAATCCTTCTATTGCTATCGAATCTAAATGAATGTGTACATTATAACGTTTTCGTGTTGACTTTTTGTAACTCATCGTATTAAATACTTTTGGCTGAAGATTTATTCAGACACATGGATAAATTTTTAAGCGGTGTAAGCGAGCTGTAGATGATAGTCAAGAATCAACCATTACACAGACAAACTCCGTTCCGAAAATAAAATCGAGAAAATTATTGCAAGAATACATAAATTTTGAGTTTATCAGTCTGAAACCAAAAGATAATGAAGTAATAAATCACTCCTTGAATTTTGGGCAGGAGTGATGATGAATTTTCTGCCCTACAAACAAGGACATTTCGCATTTTATTACCATTTCAACATCTCAATTTTGTGAAGCTGGATTTTCTGCGGTGGCTTCTTTGGAGACAAAATAGATATCTCGGCCAAACGTAGAAAAAGAATAGAGAATTCCTATTTTTAATATTAAACCTCCTTTAAAAACATTTAGCTCTGCAATGCAAGACCAAGGAATTTAATTTATTCTTAATTTAGTTACATTTCAATTAGTTTCTTACACAAAATTTACAAAATTAAGAAAGATAATAATAAGATTTGATTTATAGTAAATTGTTTTAGTTTAGTGAAAATTATTATTAAATATTATGTAAAAATGTATACTGTTTTGTATGTGTTTGCGCTTTCCTTTCAATCAGTAAATCAATTTTTAAAATAATATTTTCTGTTGGATATGTTCGAGCCCCCTTCCCATAGGGGGGGGGCAGCTCTCAGGTTGAGAATCATTGGCTTATTAATACACAAATTTCTTTACAAGTACTTTTCAGGTAAATCGAACTAGATATCGAGTATACTATGTGACTTAAAAATTTGAAATCTTTAGAATCTGTGTTTCTTAGTTTGTTTCATTTCTTTTGTTAAATTTGTAGTTAAATATATCCTAATTTATACTAGAGTTCTGTTTTTATGAGTACCTTCATATATACATACATACATACATACATATATATATATATATATATATACATATATATATATATATATATATATATATATATATATATATATATATATATATATATATATATATATATATATATATATATATATATATATATATATATATATATATATATATATATATATATATATATGTATATACCACATAAGCAAGAGCATATTAAAGTAGGAGTGAAAATTCAATGTTTGTAAACATAAAAGGAAAAAATGTAAAGCCTTTAACAAGGAATCAACCTTTGTAGCGTGTGCATGTAGCTGGTTTAATAGGAACAAAGAAATAAGTTCCTTAAATAGCTCAAATTTATAACAATTTATAACAATTTCGGGTATTATTTGAGCACAACACAGATACATATATTACAAATAAAACAAAATTACGTCCAAACATATAAAGTTAAAGGGAATAGGGTACACATGAGAGTCATATGGATATACGTCTCATTCCTACGGTTGCTGGAGAAGGACTGGCTTCCCTGTTGATGACGTCATGGGTGGTGCTCTAGACAGGGGGCGCTATACCTATTACTTTCTGCAGCTTAGAATCATTATATATTGTTTTCAAACTGATACTTAGGTTTCAAATGGCATGAAATAATGCCTCATTCTGATATTACAATGGAATTATCCATTACGTTTTTATTACCTATTCAAAAATTTAATGGATAATTCCATCCATTACATTATCACAGTATATGTATTAGACATGTATCATAAGGGAATGTTTGTTACAAATATAGCGTAAATATATCGTTTATAGTGGAAAGAAAAAAATGTTATCGCTATTTTTCCCATTAGTTAAACTTTTTAAATTGGCGATATTCGATTTTCTCCTCTCCCTTCCCTCCAAACTTGATTCACCTGTTTCAGTGACGCGTAGGAATGAATTCACGTATAACACGATTACCTGAATCTTGTTTTTCAAGCATACAATGAGTTCTTTAAGAAGCGTTGGTGGTATAACGGTTAGCATAGCTGCCTTCCAAGCAGTTGACCCGGGTTCGACTCCCGGCCAACGCAAGCTGTACATTTTTTTAAATTTCGTTTTTAAAAGGTGAAAGGTACTGTAAGAGATCTTTCCAACTTTCAAAAATGCTTATCAGGGAAATACCAGTCATTCACTCTCCGAAATATCAAAAAAGATTCAATTACTAAATTTTAATTAATTAATGAGAATACGATTTTTCAGCAAATTACATTTGCTTTAAAAATTACAATAAAAAGTTGTATTAATTTAAAATATAAATGATTATTTTCTTTATTACAGAAAGATTTGGTTATTTGATATTTAATATCCAGAGGCTAACTGTTTTCTTAGTAAATATCCTGCATACTACATGCTCCTAGAATATTATCATATGTTCAAAAACGTGTCCTATAATATGGAATAAATATGTGAAAATCCAGGATGGTAGTATTTTTTAGGCTGAATATATAATTTTAATGCAGAGAATGTAATTACGTAGATAGATCATTCCTTCCTATTTTCCTTGCAGAAAAATATGGCTTTATTTTTTGAAGTATTATTCTTATGAAATTTTAATATTAAAGTTTATATAAGCACTAATGATAATGAAAATACTATAGAAATTTTAGTTATTATGCTCTTTTTTCGAATTAGGTGAAGAGATCTTTATAGAAGAGCAACGCTCAAGAATAGTCAACTACACTTGCTTTGCTGTGGTCAAAAGCAAGTTCTGAATCTGAAATATTTTTTATCTCTTGACAATGAATTTATTGATGTCGGATATGCAAGATTAAAGTGTTCAATATTTTATATAAATGTCATCATGTGTTCAATGTTAAGTACGATGATAAACTTGCTGTATTTTATGCTTTCATGGACTATATGATTTATCAATTAAAAAATGATCCAGTTGGGACTTTAATGCAAACAATACATTCTTATTATATCGATCAAGATCTAAGTTTTGCAAAATACACGTATTAAAATGCATATTTTCTTTTTATTCTTATTTTATAGTATTTTTATTTTGTGTTATTAAATTGTCAATTCAAAGAAAATAAGCTCCAATATTTTAATTTGACATCATAAATATAAGAATTTCTGTACACATATTTTTATTTAACTTTTTTCTGTATTAAAAATTGAATAAATGCTTTTCGTATAATCTTCCATTTTATTTTTAATTTCATTCTTAGTTTCATTGAAGTCATTTTCAGTTTTTAACTTGGAAAATATATCATAAAACAAGATTTAAGAATAATCTGTAAATATTTGTCTTTATCCTCCTGCAATTTCAAAAATGAATATTATGAATATTCAATGATAAATATTTAGCTATACTATAAATAAATTATTTTTTCAAAAGAATTTAAATTATATTTACTTAAATAAAATATTTATATGTATTGTTTAAATTTATATGTATTGTGTACAATTTGTTGTACTAATAATGTTTGTAAAAATTAATTTTGCACTTAATTCGGTCCATAGCAAACTAAACTGAAAAATAAGCAGTGTGACGATTTTTTTCTAGAGAATGCTACACTCACATGTAAAACTAAATAGATATATAAATAATGTAATAAATGGCTGAACAATTTGCTTGATATTGTATATAATTTAAAAACCACTATAATTATCAAAATCAATTAAATGTATTCAATTGTATACTGTTATATTATTTAATAAAGAAATCTCAAATATCTTTATATAGTAATTTTCAAAAAAGGAAAAAGTATACATAACTCTTTAAAATAAAGAATTCAAAACCTAATTTCTGCACTAAATTATCAATATAAAAAAATCAGCTATACTTCTATAAAATATTGAAATTCACTCTTTTTTTCTATCTAATTTACCCCTTTAAGCGATTTGTCGTTACTCCCCTTAAAAGGAGTGGTTTACCCGCATCTTTCAAAAGAGTGAATTACGATCTTAAAGATTGGTTGAGTTTTGTCAAAATGAAAGGGTGAAATTTCACTCCTGAATGAAATTAACTCGATTTTTTTAAGAGTGTATGCAGCCTAAATCAAAAACTGTTCAAGTCTTTAATACCCTCTGCATAAATTATCTTCTGAATGAGCCTTCCTTAGACGCTGAGCCGTCAACTCCCCAGAATCTCCTGTGACAGATTTCCATGCAGAAGAAGGGAGAAATGTTGTGTCCATGGATCGACAATGACAGTAATCAATCCTGGAGCCTTTTATTCTAAAGAACACGATTCCACCACTGGAACAATTTGAGTCAATTATTTTGAAGATTCAAAAAATTAAGATAACGGTATCACGAGTTGAACACGCGTGCACGCGAACATGTTACATTTTTGCATGATAAATGTGTTATAAAAATAAAAAAAGATTCAAAATTTTACTTGGGAGTTGCCAGAACATTACCTGTAATTCAGCTCCAGGTCGAAATTAATATACGACAGTATTTTTTGTAATTTACTCTGTTGTATGTTTATGATAAACATTTATAACAAAAGTCTTCAGACTAGATATCTTCCTAACCTATATCTGCCAAACTGGAAGCTAAACGGTTAGCGCTCCGGATTTCGATTGAATGGCTCTTATCCTAACTTGTTTGTTTATTCGTAGCCCTATTAAGACCGTAAAGGTCTCTGGTCAGTATGCCTTCATTTGCATAAACTGACCAAGGAGTGTTAAATAAACCCAAACTTTGGCATAAAAGAACCATGATGTGAAAAGAAGTGAACAAAACCATCAAAACCTGGAATAAATAGATCAAAAGACATGCGAAAAGCAGTGTTGACCGCAGCTACATACAATAGTAAAATGAGCACGTGACAAGAAAGAACTTGGCAAGGAAAATCCGTTATTCAGTGGGTGCTGATGATTGCCTTATAGCAGCTGTAAAAAAGAGAGCTTAGATTCCGAAGCGTGGTAAATGGGATATAGGCTCAAATATCTTGCAGGCCATAATGAATTGAAAACTTTTTATAACTACATCGTCATTTATGAAGAAGAAATAAGACAGTAAAAGCTTACGTACGGGTTACCCTTGCGTTTTTGATGAAAAGGTAGGCGCCAAAATGTGAACAACTCTAAAACTAGGTTAGTTAAAGCGCTGAAAATACCAGGGTTTCCAGAACTAAATTTTGTCATCAATATTTATCCGCAAATTTTTTGCCAAACCAAAGGATACCCTCCTCGACGCCGAACCCAAAAAAACAAAACTAAGTTTCTTATAACAGATGAATGAGACACCAGATAATTAAACTTCTGGAAGAGATACAAAGTTTCATGCGATTGCTAAATTTGATAATGTTCCAGACCAAAATGGCCTCAGAGCAATCCTTTCAGATGTTGCTGGAAATGGATAAATATAAGTGCAATTCTGCTATTCACTCTCTAAATGAACTCTGGTTCGAAATTACTCATCAGATTAAGCAAAATCACATCTAGGAGGATGATTTTACCTCCACTTTTTGCACTCGAGGTCTAATTTACCATGACCTACTGACTGAAATATCTTCCAGGCCATTGCAATCATCTCTACACAGAAGCTAGGACTCGAACTCAAGAACTGGAGATCAGTGTGGTGATCCTTTAACTGTCATTTCGTTTAAAATCTAAGGTATGCTATTTCAGGTTAGGAGTGGATTTGATATAACTTTAAAATTTTTATTTAAATTTGTAATGAGCACTATATATATTTGACTGAAAAATCTAAAGAAGTCCTCAGAGCATTTTACATCCCCTCCCCCACCAAATAGTCAGAATCTTGGGAAAGAATAATAAATGTGGATGCAAAATTACTTGATGTGGAAAATAATATATGTAATCGGTATATGAATTTTCATTAAACTTTGGCTTGATTCAAAACCATCCCTTCTCTTCCTTCGAACTTAATTCACCTGTTCCACGATGCACGAATGTATTCATGCACACATTGTTACTCTGAATACGTTTCTATTTCAATGATGTGATAACATTTGTCGGTAAGCGTTGGTGGTATAACGGTTAGCATAGCTGCCTTCCAAGCAGTTGACCCGGGTTCGACTCCCGGCCAACGCATGATTTTTTTTAGTGAAAATATTTACGGCTCTAAATATTTCAAAAATGTTCCTCCGGAAAATTTCTGCTAATCACTTTCCCAAATATCACAAATTTTTAAATTATTTGCAATGCATGCTTTTTACTTGGAGAGGAGTACTATAAATTATTATAAATCGAACATTAAGATTTTGATGGCTCATAAATATGCAAAAATAGAAAATAATGTAGAAAATATTGAAAAGTTTTTCTTTTTCGGAAGCACTTATCTTCGCAGTTAGTGAGTGATATTTTAAGCTCATCTAAATTGTAAAAGGAGTCCATCCACAGAAACATTTTCTGTAGCAGTCCTCCGAGCATTTTACATCCACACCCCACCAAAGAGTCGGAATCTTGGCAAAGAGTATAAATGTGAATGTAGAATTACTTGATGTGGAAAATAACATATGTAATCGGTATATGAATTTTCATTAACCTTTGGCACTAAATTTGGCTTGATTCAAAACCATCCCTTCTCTTCCTTCGAACTTAATTCACCTGTTCCACGATGCACGAATGTATTCATGCACACATTGTTACTCTGAATACGTTTCTATTTCAATGATGTGATAACATTTGTCGGTAAGCGTTGGTGGTATAACGGTTAGCATAGCTGCCTTCCAAGCAGTTGACCCGGGTTCGACTCCCGGCCAACGCATGATTTTTTTTTAGTGAAAATATTTACGGCTCTAAATATTTCAAAAATGTTCCTCCGGAAAATTTCTGCTAATCACTTTCCCAAATATCACAAATTTTTAAATTATTTGCAATGCATGCTTTTTACTTGGAGAGGAGTACTATAAATTATTATAAATCGAACATTAAGATTTTGATGGCTCATAAATATGCAAAAATAGAAAATAATGTAGAAAATATTGAAAAGTTTTTCTTTTTCGGAAGCACTTATCTTCGCAGTTAGTGAGTGATATTTTAAGCTCATCTAAATTGTAAAAGGAGTCCATCCACAGAAACATTTTCTGTAGCAGTCCTCCGAGCATTTTACATCCACACCCCACCAAAGAGTCGGAATCTTGGCAAAGAGTATAAATGTGAATGTAGAATTACTTGATGTGGAAAATGAATTACATAATCAGTATGAATTTTCATTGAAATTTGGCAATACATTTGGTGAGATTCGAAATCATCCCATCTCTTCCTTCAAAGTTAAACCACCTGTTGCTTGATACGCGGGTGGGTTCATGTATATATCGTTACTCTGAATACTTTTATTTTTCAATGATAGGATGACGCTTGTAGGCAAACGTTGGTGGTATAACGCGGTTGGCATTTGACAAATTTCATAGTTCTGATTTAGCGCTGCTAAACTACCGAGGTATGCAACAACAACTGAACTCTAATATTTTTTAGGAGTTCCTAATTAGAAAATTAACTAAAGAAACAGAACCCACCAATAAACAAGAAAATACAGTAAGTAACGATTTCAACTTCTTAATACTCTTTACGTTATAAATCTCATTTTAACTACAAACTATTGCTAAGGAAATCTGGAAAATAATGAGGAAATGCATTTGGTTTGACTTGAGGAAAAATTGTAAGATAAACTTATATTACCCTAGGTAGAAAATAATAGGTTTTTATTTTTCAAAACCTCATAATTAAAATCTATCATTGAATAATATATATATATATATATATATATATATATATATATATATATATATATATATATATATATATATATATATATATATATATATATATATATATATATATATATATATTGAAGATTTCAATACTTCTTTCTTTCCATGATTTTTATATGAACAAGAACATATATTTCTTTAAAAGCATGTTTTTCATCTTTCATTCATTTGACATTCTTTAGAATTTCTTTTCAGGAAATTTTTATTTCGTAATCAAAATATATTTGTTATTGAATTTCTTTCAGAACTAATAATATTCATTTCGAGAAACTATTTTACAAATAAATTTCATAAATTTTTGATATTCAGCAAAGTATATCTTTCCGAGGTTTGACAAAGTATAGTTAAATTTTAATTCGATTTTTTTAAATAACTTAAATTTTTGAAATTTTAATAGTCTGTACATATATTTTTTCATTTTTAAGTTTATAGAGAAAACAGGCAGCGTTGTGTTAACTGAGAATCGATTTCGTGTCAATTGTTTGGAAAGCACTTGTTATACCAGCAACGCTCAATGCTTTATAATGCCATAGTGAAAACAGAATATGTAGCCTATTTATATGCATGAATGTATTCATGCATCAGCGAAGAAAGAGAAAGAATAATAAAAACATGTCAGTTTTATGGTCGATGTTATTATAATCATCACGCAAAAAAGTAAATATAAAAAATTGTAAGCGAAATGGTGTGTGTGTCAACAAAGATCATAAGGAATCAACAGGATTTATAAGGAATTTTGCTATTAAGTCAAAAAATATATTTATATTGCCTTACATATGCTGGTGGCATTCAGAATAATGGAAATTTTAAATTTATAAAGATTTCTTTATCAGTGTGATGATGGACTGCCTGTGGCATGCAACACAGTTTGAATTCGCCTGGGAATCGATTGATGCAAATGCTCTAAGTAGTGTTTAAAGGAATATTGTACCAGTCTTCAAGGAGATATTATGAAAGTTCTGGGAGAGAGGTGCCCGTATTGAACGCGTACTAAAACAGACGAGAATGATTCAGTTATTTTGATGTCGGTTGACTTGGCAGGCCGAGGTAGATGAGTGTCGAACTTCATCCTCTTCGTCAAACCATTATTAGATAGGTGCTGATGCAGGAGTAGGTCTGAGTGGTCCAACAATTTCCGCTTTTGTGAAAAATAAAAGACTTACACAATTTTAATAATAAAAAAAACCTACCATATATTAACACAGAATATAAATTCATTTCTATTTATTAAAAAAAAAAGAAAAAAAAAGCTCGTAACTGTTATTTGAATTCTCACGAAATGCATTCAAAAGTGTCATTTGTATTCACAGGTATCTCTATTATTTTAATAACTACTTTTTATTTTTAACTTTATAGGAATGATTTCGGTAGAAGTTGTGGCCATAAAATGAAGAGTACATGACTCGAAATAATTAAATGCCTATTATTTAACATGACTTAAATAATTAAATCCACATGTGAATTAAATAATTAATTTGCTACAAACAGCGGTTTTTAATTTGATTCTACAATCAATTTCTGTTATCGATATTTTAATTGTTAATCCAGAAATAATTTTAGAATTCTATTGGGTTCTAACCTATGTTTTCCACCAAAAAATGCTCTTAATAAAGTAAAAAAAAACATCAAAACAGCAAGCTTAGTACGAGTAGTTATCACATTACCCAAATTTATGATTTACTGCCAGTGTTTCGATATTTTTCAAAGCCTTCAGTCGAGAAACTTGGTGACTGAGCGTTCAAAAATAGATCAGTCTCATTACAAGCGCCCTGTGCTGAAAAGAACCAGTAAGCTGTAACTGCGAACGTCAAAAAGTTAGAAGTCCAAAGGAGCGATGTCAAGGTATACTGGATGTGGTCTCAAATTCAAGTCCAGCCGGTGAGGCAGACAATGTATTCTGGCATTATATTAATGGAACTGTTCCTTCTTGTGTGGAATTCAGTTTGATGAATGTATATATTTTAAAGCAGTGTCAACAGAGACTATTATCTAGTTATACTTTTTACTATCAAAGGTTATACCTTTTGGGGTAATACCACAACAATCTCACCAGGTATAAAGCAAGAAGGACCGTGGTAGCCTAGTGGTTAAAGCATCGGCCTTCAATCCGGAAAGGCTGGATTCGATTTCCAATGCCGCCTAAGACCCCGAGTGCAATGCGATATATGTGCTGGTTAAATCTTAGGAATCGAAAGTCTTGTGGTCGGTCGTTGAACAGTTATCACAGTTGTAATGATCTAGAGAAAATTTCTTTCCCCTCCACATCAATGTCGAAATTAAAAGTGTATCCTCTGGTGGTGCCATCTATTGGTTGTCTTAAAACAAAGTCGTTCTTTCACCTGCATGGTGCTATAATTAAATGAAAGACGAACCTTTCTGATTTAATTTCGCATAGCCGTGGGCTAGGGAGCTTGGCTTGTGCCATAAGTAACAAGAAAGCATGATCTTTTTTGTTAGTCAGATTGCTCTTTGCATCGAGCGCATACAAACCCTCAATCCACTTTTCATCACACCGGACGATCTGGTATAGAATTTTGTCCTTTTATTTATATTCGAGGAGAAAAGTGCAGGCCTGAGAACACGCCTGTCCTCATTTGCTTGATCAGCGATTGAACTTATACCTCAAGTTCATGCGATGAATTGCGTGACTAATGGATATAGCACTGGCGTCTAATTCCTCGGCTATCTGTTGAGTGGCTGAATACTGATTTTCTTCCAGCCACAGCGCTCTACTTCTTGTACGTCAGTCTTTGCTCTTGAACTTTCGGAACCAAACTTTCGCAGTGTCATACGATACTGCACTCAAGACTTGATGACATTACAAATGTTGTTCTGTTGCAAAACTTTAGTTAAGTAAATGTTGGTTCCAATCTGGTAGCTTGATAATTCCATTTCAGAGGCCTTGTACTTCAAGATAACGACATGGTCTCACAAGAGTTTAAAAACAAGTCTCATTTCAAGTGCCAAACATCGTCTGACAAAATATAAACGGTCGCAAACAGCTCAGATGATATTAGAGACAACTTTTGTTACAACTCGATATTTTCTCGAATGCTTCGATATCAGCTAAGCCAAATAACATGAAGACTTAAATAACTGTATACGAAAAGAATAAATTGTTTTTCATAAAGGATGGACTCATTAACTTCAGTTTAGCTCAATGTTTACTTCAGAATCTAAATCTCATTTTCTTGTAGTCACATTTTTAAGTTTTGAAATGTAACTAAGCTATTGAAAACAAAAAGTAAATCAAATGCTAGTCCCATTGTTTCAATAAATTCTTTCAAGTTCCTAACTTTCAATGGAACTCATGTCACAAGATAAAGCTAATTTAGCTTATATATTGATTGATTGATAGCTGAGAGGATTTTGATTTGTTTCGACATCATGTAGTGGCCATCCAAATGCCGAAATCCGTTTATAAGGCTTTTGGAAATTCACAGCGTAACTTGTTATCTTCTGATACAGTGGTCCATTCACTACCAATCTCAATGAAGAATGGATAAAAAAATCGATGGAATTCCAATTTTTCGTTTCCTTCCTTCCGACTGCATTCACCTGTTCCTGAATACACTCATACATAGCGGCAATCTACATGCTCAGCTTTATCTATGATTTAATGGAAACACTGAGCGTTGGTGGTATAACGGTTAGCATAGCTGCCTTCCAAGCAGTTGACCCGGGTTCGACTCCCGGCCAACGCAGGTTTTTATCCTTCATTTTTTTTGTTTCATAAAAATGGAATATATTAAAGTATTACTAAATAAAATAATACGCTTTTAGGAAAATCTCAGTGATTTATTCAGCTTAAAATCAAAAATTGTCATAATTATTAGTAAAGTGAGATATTTTTCAAAATCAATACTTTTCCTTCCTCATCGAATATAGACTCTACTTTTTTGTCTCGTATTGAAAATGATCGAAAAACAACACAAATTATAAAATTATTCATAGAAAATTCTTGAGATTAATTCTGTATATAATTAAAAATGGCAGATATTTCTCAAAATCAATACTTTTCCTTCCTCATCGAATATAGACTCTACTTTTTTGTCTCGTATTGAAAATGATCGAAAAACAACACAAATTATAAAAATATTCATAGAAAATTCTTGAGATTAATTCTGTATATAATCAAAAATGACAGATATTTTCAAAATTATATGTTTTTCAAAAATGAATACTTCTAGTTTTGCAAAAGTTTAATTGTTTTTGCTAATTAATTTTAATTACAATGGAGGAGAGGGGGTTAAAAGGTAAAATACGAATAAAATACTCAGTGAAATCGTAGATATAGATGTAATTCAGCACTTTCCTTTAAGTATGTGTCAGTTTATAAAATTAAATGATAAAATTTTCATTAATAGTGTCAATTTATTTGAAATAATTGAAGTCTAATATGTCATGGTATTTAAATTACTGAAATAAATAAATAAATCCTTCCCTCCCTTCGTGCGTGCATACATATCTACATATTCATTAGAACTCTTAATTATCCAAAGCAATTGGGATCGGACTCCAAGCGAATAATCAAAAATTCGGTAACTTGGATTTTTTCGAAAAAAAAAAGTCTCTATTTTAATTATCATGCATTGAAAATGGGAGAAAAAAATCTATATATTTTTAAGGGAAAAAAATTTTATTCAATTAAATATGAATGTTTAACTGTGTTTGGTAAGTGCTGTACATGTTATAGATGTTAAGGTAAGTGCTGTACATTAATACAGTATTGTTGCAAATTTATAAATAATGATTATATTTGTCTTAAAATATCTCAGACAGATCGAAAATTCTCACATTTTGGGCAAAAATTGCGGTATTTAGACGTGTTTTAGTTTAAAAGCGAATTTCCTAATGATTTGGCGACTTGGCGACAATTGGCGAGATTCTTGGCGAGAAATCGATACTTTTGGAAACATCCATCAACTAAGCTCTAGGACCAATATTTTTCGAGATAGCCTAGAAGCTTCCAGAACCTTGGCGAAATTGGTAGATTTCTCCGCCAAGTCAGGTATAAATACCGCAGCCCGACATGGAAGAGTCAGTTTTGTGAAGACAGTCAGTGAGTGAAGACGATTAGTTGTGACTGCTAGTTGTTCTCTGTCTGAGGTATTTGAGACCTGTGATTGGAAGCTGTTTCTTATTATATCTGACGAATTGTAGCTGTATAATTGTGATTGTTACAGCGGGAATTTCGTTTATCTAGTGAAGTTTTTACGAATAAAAGTCTTGTGTTCATTAAGTGGTCGCTTTATTCAACTCTCAATCAACACGAACCCGTGGAGCTCGGTACAGTATGTATATAAATAAAAGTCGTTTCCTCAACAATTGGATAGCCAAGTCATGCATCCGATTGAGAATGATAATTTTTAGGTGGTCACACTGAAGCTTAATTACTGCTTTATAATCGATAAAATAATCATAAATTGTTTTTAAATGAATGCGTATAAGATATAATAGATTAGATAAGTCAATGGATTACTTTGTAAAGTGCATATTATTTTTGGTGATATGAATTTAACTTTTAGATTCATTTTCTGATAACATTAATTTTATCCCTAATTTTTGAAAAAGCAAAACAATGTGATCAATATATTTAAATTAATTCTATGAACTATAAAGAATAAATTAACCATGACATATTTATTAATTTAGTTTTGCAATTTAAATTGCAATAGAAAAGATTTAAATTGCAATAGAAAGAAATTAACTGATTTTGGAAAGCTAAAATATAAATATGGATAAATACGTGATTATGCAATACAATATATAACAAAAGAAATTAAATTTTTAAAGTAAGATTATGCTCACCAACATAATAATCAACATTTTATTTTACATAGCTGCTTTCAGAAGACAATTACATTAATAAAAATCCAACATAATCAATAAAAATCAACATTAGTGATGAATAAACAAAAACATAACTTTGACATTAGAAACCAAGAGATAGATAAGTTATCACAAACATAAATAGAAAATGATTATTTATGATGAATCATCAGAAAGCATAATAGTGACCTTTGAAACGAAAAGGAATGTTTTAAAAAAGATAATCTTTAAAAACAACTGCTATAATTTTTTAGACATGAGAACTTATTCATCAGGAAACCATATTTAAATATAATCGAAAGTTAATGTTATAGTACCTTGCTTGAGGTAAGAATCAAACCTACAAACTGTTGAATTTTAGAAACAGGCTTGATAATTTCTCATTGAGAAAGGTATCAGCCAATTCCTTTTTTGAATGAAATTCTGAATGAGACAGTGGTTTCCTTGTTTGTTGCTCAACAGTCATTCTTTGCACATAAGGAATAATTAGACAGGGACCTATGGCTTAAAGTGGATTCTGAACCACTATAAACGCCTAAGGTGGGATTCGAACCCACGAACTGTTGAACTGAAGACAAGAGTGTTAACCATTCGGCTGGAAGCTCGACTATGAATGAGACAGAGATTTTAAATATTAAATCTCAGGTTACCAGTATCAGATAAGATGAAAATTTTCCCTCAAGTAAATGGAATTTTCCATTCTTAAAATTTTAATTTAGAAATGAATTAATTTGTATAGATTAACACAGATTTTTTAATCAAAAAAGGCCTAGGAAGCTTGTAACTTAAATGTATAAAAATAATTCTTCAATAAAGACATTAACAATTAAACTATATAGATTTATGCATTAATAGATTTAAATAACCAAAACTTTTTGTAATACAAAGATTAACAATAATCGAATAATTAATCTTGAAATATCATTTTAATTAAATTAAAAAGCAAAAAAGGTGATATATTTTTATTCAAAGGCTTAGTGAAAATATAAACATAAAAATATTTACATTAAGTTTTAAACCAAGCAGATTTATTTATCTCTAAATTTAACAAAATAAAAATAAAATTAATTAACCACCTTTTGAATATTAATTTAACTATGATGGAATATTTACGAAGAAAGATAGTACATTTTTAAAATTTTCTTATAAAATAAGCACTATTTTGAATAAAATAAAATTACTTCTTATAACATAAATATTACATAACAGAAATGAGCTATTTTGAATTTATTCAGCAATATTTTAAATCACAGAATCAATAATATATTGAATTTTACAAATAAAGGACACTTCTGTTGAAACCACTAAATTTTATATCACTCTTTAATTTACCATAATAACAATACTTTCTAAAATTAAATGCAAACAAACAAAAAAATTTTTCACTAAATTATTTAATAGTATATGAACAACTTATATTGATAAGATAAATTACAACTTACACTTAAATTACCATTATTAATTCTATTAAAGACCAAAGGAGATAAAATTTTGCAACTTAATTAAATAACAAGGATTTTTAAAATTAGCTTACATGAAAAAGTGCACATTACCATGACATAAAAAATAGCACATCATATATACTATTTATTATCATAGTTTTTAAGTTTTGTTCCCCATTATTAATTCTTTAAAATGAGTTTTTAATCACATACATATAGTTATAAGCTCAGGCATCACCCCCTCATACTTCCATGCATTTAATATTCAACATTCATACATTTGTGTGTGAAACAGATAATTCACAGTTATGTAAGTAGCTCTCCAAAGATAAAACTATGATTAGCATATATAAAAGCTAATTTTTAATATAATTCATAAAAAATATAAGTATAAAAGTATTTGTAAAATTAAATACAGGTAATATCTATAAATGGTAAAAGTCAAATCTTTGGTAATAACTTCTTCCGTTACAAGTGATTAACTTGTAGCTTATGAAGGAAGATGAATGTTAACAGCTTTCAAAGCATCTGATGCCCATTTGGGATATTCCTTAGTTGGAAACATTTGCAACATGAAGTCTTCGATAAACTGAGGAAATCTATCTTCCAGAATACTTTCTCGAATAGATTTCATTAAGTTCATCTGAAAATGTACATTTTAATGAGTTAAAAGAATAAATGATTTGCAATTCATATAACATTTATTCAATTGAAATTTAAAAGATATTACGCATTAAATATACAGATCTAAACTCTATCAGTTTATATTTTATACAAATATCTTGTAACTATCTACTGAAATATTTTTAAACAGAGTAATGTAATTTTTAAATTTATGTATGAAATCGAAATATATTTATTTACTAACATGTAAAAATGTACAAATTTAAGAATTACCAAAGAGAAAAACCTAAATGTAAATCTAGTTTTGCAAGAAAAAATGTAGTTTAAAAAATATAAACTTACAAATATTTTATAAATTATTTAAAATTCTATAGACATTTTGTAATCATTTTTCTATATATTTTTTTATTTTCTTAAAATTGTATTATTAGTAGTACTTCACAGTCTAATAATACAGAATGAATAGAAGGGAATTAAATTTTCGTAAAGTACATACATTTTAAAATGAATCACTATTTCTTTGCAATTTGCAATCAAATATCTGATATAAATAACGATGCCAATTATTTTAAAAATAGAATATTTGACTCATTACAATTGAAAATTTTGCACTTTTCAGAGTGAAAGATTCTAAATTTAATTCCAACTCATATTGTACAATGAGACATAGAGGGGCTACACTACTGCCTCAGCTCTGAGTTATTGAGAATTTTCTAGGTTTTTCTATTGCCACACATGAATATGTCTATTATGTAGTCTTCCCAGTAGGCAAGTTATAAGGTGCATATTAAAAAAACTAAAAACAACCTTAAGTTATTCATTATGCTATCAAATTTTACAATTCCTAAGGCTCATCATGGTTTAAATTTGTGCTCTTTGCCTATAAAATTAGAACGACAGTTATTTAATGGGAGACTATTGCATTTGCCACAAGAACACCAACTTGGTGTTCTTCCCAAACTTCTCACTCTTCAAACTCATAAACGTAGACCAAACTGAGAAGTCTTCCTGTAATACTAAGATGCAGGAATGTTCATGTGCCTTAAAATAGCTTCTTGTCATCAGACATTCTGCAGTGCAGCATCAAACATAGCAGTTGCTAGTTCAGGGATAATAAAAAATTTCCAAATATATCAAATTCCATTTATGTTTCTTCTATATACATTAAAATTGTTTTTGCTATTTACCTTACAATACAAAGTAATTTTAAATATAACTTTAACATTACATTTCAATAATGTATTTTTTTTGATTTATACATAATTTTTTAATATATAATATCAAGAATTTGTCTCAAATACAAAGTTAACTTATAGATTTTAACTGCATAAGTTCTCACTTTTTAAAAACATTTTAAAAATACCTTATCTTTATTATTAAAGGAGAAAAAGTAATGGTATTTTTGGGGATACAAAACAAAAATTACTTGTAATTGACAGACAATTGAACTTTTCCTTATCTGCTAGAAGACTTCTAATCTTCATTTGAAACTTATAATATGTTTATTGATATCTTAAAATTTTTATTTCAAAGATATCAATAAACACATTATAAACATAAATATTTCTTCACCAGAAAAAATTGAAATGATATCAGCTAATGTAATTTTAGCTTGATATTCTCTGACATTCCAAATCATTCCAAACGCACATGAATATATATATATATAATAAATAACATAATTTAGTGTCAGCAAATGTGTCAAAAATATCAACCTTAAGAAATATTAAAATATTTTTTCCAAAACAGCAAATATTAGATAATTTTATGACAAATAGGATAGATTTGAAAAACAATTAAATTTTTCTTATAGAAGTATATAAATTTTAGTGAGAAAACATAATGATAATAACATAGAGGATGATGATATCTATCACAAACTTCATTTACAAGCAATAAAGTTTATAATAGAGATTTCATCCTTTATGTTGTCCTAGTTTAAATAAAATTGCACCAAGTTTAAAACAAAACAAATTACAAACACTGAAATAAACAAATTATTGAATAATGTTTCAAAACATATATCAGTTCATTTAATGGCAAATGAACAATTTTTCATGTTTTATATAATGATGTACAACATAAAAGATGAGTACTTATGCAATAACTTAATGTATGGAAAGCCTTAACTGTACTGAATGGGATTATTAGAGTATTTATTGCATTCATGCTTATCCCTTTTTGTTTAAATTCTTTAGTATTTTAAAATAGTTCCTTTTCTGAGATTGCAATAAAATGCAAAATTATCAACATATAAGGCTTCTCTAAACATCCATACAATGTTGCTAATTTGGTCAAAAATATAGACAAATTTGAGATTTTAAACCAAATCTGGCACTCCTGCTTGTAACATCATCTTTGTAAACCTGCTGAGCTCAAACTCCTTCTACTTTGAATTTAATAATAACAAATTAAATAAACATATGATTCATAAGCAGCACTACTGTTACTAGCATTAACAGGATTGCTACTCATCATTAAATTAATGTGATAATAATAGAAATATTAATAAATAAATTTAGTCTGAATAAATTAATAATAAAGTCAAATACTGAAATAATATGTATTATAAACTTATATTTAAAGGCTTAAGTAATAAATATAAAGTATAAATGTATATGAAATATCACTAAAGTTTTACTTGAAATGCAACATTGTGAGTTGTTATTAAATGGCATGCAACAGTTTCTTTGGTAGCAAGGTGATAGATGTAAGACCGAGAATAGCGCTGGCATGTGGGACATTTACAATTTTCATCAATGGGCTTAAAGTCTTTGGAGTATTTATTCAGCTTCAGATTTATTTCTCCACCTGGAACAAGAGCAGTGCCAAACCTCTGGAAAACAATTTGTTTAGGACATATTAGTGAATTCTTTTACAGTATAAAGCAGAGAATATGCCAACAAAATTATGTAATAACAAACATATGCACAGTTATAGAAATCAAAATTTCATTATTTTAGTATATTCCTGCTTTTCTCACTTATTTCAAAAGCCATGAAAACATTTGATTCTGCCTCTTTGGCATAATGGAAAAAATGATGGCCTCTTGTACAGTTAATGGAGCACTCTGTGAGTATAACATGGTAACCCCAAACATGGATGGTAAATTGTAATTTTAAGTATGTAGCAAACATAAGATCTTCAGTTTTGGTCATTATACCCAGAAGTATCATTTCACACAGAGGATATTAAGACCCACTTTATGCATTCCAACTACTTTTAACGAACATAACTACTTTAATCATAAAAGGAGGGGGAAGAAAGAGAACTATAGCTTGATATCATCATGTTATTATCTGGGTATTGTTATTTTGTTATATTGAATTTTTTATTGTAATAAAAGTATTTCTTTTCCATTCAATAATGACTTGTTACAAATATGTAAAAATTACATAATAGTTTTTAATGTTTTATCTGTTTTGGAACTCAAGACAGATATATGGACTTTATTTATTCAAGCTATTTATCACACTAGTAACCAATGCAAAAACATAGAAGAATAAAAATAAGCTTTTATACTACAAGATATATTAAAAAGTTTGCAAAAATAAATAAAAAAAAAATTTAACATAATACCAAAAATTTTTTATCATTATTAATCCTTTATTTTAATTTATTTTTATCATAATTAATATCCAAAAAGCAACTTTTTAACAATGAAATCTCAAAAATCTAATTACATTACTTTGGTACTGACATAGATTTGTCATTTAATTTAAAATACATTAATTGCTTACATATAAAGATATATAATGAAACACAAGCAAATGACAAGGTATAAGTTTAGATACAAGATAGTAAGTTTAAGAATAAATAAATTTTCAAACATTACTTTTGACGCCATATTTATGTTGCTAATAGTAAAATAATCACAATTTATGCATTTCATTATTAAAAAATAAATACATGAGGCATGAAATCATTCTTACTGCAGTCCTTGTGGGATAAACACAGTCAAACATATCACAGCCAAGAGCAGAGCACACTACCAAGTCAACAGCAAATCTAAAAAGAATAAGTAATGTCAATAAACTACTTCTTAAGATTGAAAATATTAACAACTGAGATTTACATTTTAGATAAAAAGTAAAAATAATGATGGTAGAAAAGTTCGACTAAAGTCTCGTTACAACCTTTAAAAAGGTTTAAAGGTTGCTTTAAAAAGCACAACTATTTTCATATAATTTTGTATGATATAAAATACAAGTGAGTTCTCCCCATTGATATTATTAAAAATTCACTCACATTTAGCATTATTATGAAATACAAAGGGTGTTGCATCTCTCTCCCCTCCCCCAGAGTATTTGCAGCAGAATCTCGATTTGATATTAATAGATACTTGGAATGATTTTTTTGCATGTAAATTTTTTTTCTGAGAAAAGAATTTAAAGCTAAAGCAGCAGAATAAGAGGTTATGTGAAAAATCTCAGTTTTGAAAAATGATTATGCAAGGATTATCTGATTGAATCATTTTAAGAGGTAACATCAGCCTTGAAAAAAATCAAGATTTATTAGATAAATAAGTTAATTATTGATGACAATGAAATTCTAATTTAAGCAAGAGAACATAAGCTCCAGCAACCTTGATCGCTTCAAAAAAAAAAACTACCAATTGACAAACAAATTTACTAGTGAACCAAGAAATGTTGAAATTTCCTGTAAAATGGTACCATTGCATAAGAATGTAGGCTTGAGAGTAAAAGCATGGCAACTTTCAAGGGGTGTGTGTGTGTTTTTCTAAATTTTAATATGTAAACATAAGTAACTTCTATCCTCTCCACAATCCAGACACAAAGAAATTAAGACAAGAGTTAGGGAAGCAAGAAAATTTGGTCTCTTTGAATAAGAATGTATATTTGAATGCATTTCATGCTTTGCTTTGAGTTTGTTCTACATGGCCACATTATAAATGCTGATCTCAACAATCAACAATTGTGATGAATGTATGATGTTCTGAATGCCCATATCTAATAGTGGTCAACTGAAAGGATGTGCCATCCTGCAAAATGGCAATGTTCCAGAACACTGAGATCTAGCAACCACAGTTCCAAAATATTTGGATTTTGTTCTACTAATTACAATTTTTTTTAGTGTGGATGGCTATTTAATAAGAACATGGGTGTCAAAAGTTTCTTATCTAAAAGACATATAATAAAACTTTAACAAAGCAAAATATTTCAGACAAAAACAGCAGAACAAAAAGAAAATTTTATAATAGAATTTATTGTTAGAAATAACATCTTATCATTTTGTAACTATCATAAATTTTCTTAATAAGTTAAAATTAAAAAAAACAGTCCAATTTATCTTACTTCAATCAATTTAAGGTTTTAAATTTCCATATTTTTTACAATAAATTAATCAATTTAAATTTAATCTTCTTCTTCATAAGCTCTACAGCCAATTACCAGCCAAGACTGTCTCTGTCAGCTTCTTCTATCAAGATCTACTAGACGCCAAGTTCCTCCAACGGTTTACTCCCAAGTCAAATAACCATCTCTCCATCTGGTTCTTGATCTTCCTCTCTTTTTCTTCTCCTCTGGTGTTTGGAAAATTACTTTTCTAACAGGGTTTTAAATGTTGTACTGATAGATATGCCCAGGCCACTTAATGTGGAAGGCATTGATAACTTTGACTATGTTGGGCTCTTTGTATTTCAGTTGCAGTTCGTGGTTATATAGGATTCTCTATATTCCATTTTCTCTAATTGCTCCAAAAGTTTTTCTCAAAATCTTTCTCTCAAGTCATTAGCTTCTCTTCATCTTCTTTGTTAATTGCCCAGCATTTGCTGACATACAAAATTATTAGTCTTACTAGTATTTTGTATAGTTGTTCTTTTGTTTTACTGCCTATGTATTTAGATTTTAACTGGTTTCATAATCCATGATAACATTTATTAGCCATGTTGATTCTATCTTTAATTTCAATTTTTATGTCATTATTTATGTTAACAATAGTGCTTAGGTATTTAAACTGAGTTGCTTGTTCCCCAACTTGTATTCCTTAATTTTCAGTAGTTGTAGATTTGAAATTTAATATAATGATGAAAACATTTATATATCATTTCAATTTTAAATAAATCAAAAAATTTAGAAAAAATAGAATCAAAAATTTAAAAAGATCTTTTATTTATACTACTAAACTCTCTCATTCGACATCAAAACTGATGTACAAGAAACATAATCTAATACTAATTTGACTGCAAAATTGTGCAGTCATTTTAGTCTTGATTTGACATGAATCTTGTACTAAATTCTATTACCAAAATGAAGGAATATAACCATGAGAAAGTTTCCTTGTAAAAAGATTTCTATTCTTATTGCAATTTTTTATATATGCAGCATATAGGATTACTCATGCAGTGGAATGATTGTTTCTGCAATAAATAATACTTTGAATCATAAAATTTAGTATTTTTGACTCAAACTCACAAGAACTAACTATAACATTATAATTGCAAGAATTTTTAATTGACAAATAACATTTTCACTATTCATCGTAATTTTTGGAGAATTTTATTCAATCTTTTCAAGTATCTGAACTGTCAATACAAATTACACGCAACATAAAAATATCTATTGAAATTTCTATTTCAGATTTTCGTCACAAAACCACCTCAAAATACATAATTGATATATTAAACATTTTCATCTTTGTTATTATGAATTAGTTTAATTTTTTCACATTTAATACTCATACAAAATTTAATTCTTTTGCAATAAGCTCTTTTATTTAAGGTGTTTAAAACGAAAGAAATGTAATTGAAAAGAATCATTAAACAGAATGGGATTTTTATATTGTTAACCTTAACTTTATAAAAAATCAAGCCCTAACACTATCATAAGAGAGATTCAAAGAGTTCATTATCATATTCATATCACTAGTTGATTCATTTATCAAGAGATTATATTAATTTGATAAATAATAATTAATTTATCCAAAACTTGTTATGAAATTTTCTTCAATAAAAAAGGAAATACGCAAAATATATTTGAAAGGAACACAAACTGTAACAAAATTGGTGACACATACACAGCAGTAAAAAGAAATAAAAGAATGTATTCACAGCTACTAGAAATGTAGAATGTTTGTACCACATGTTTATATTCCAATTGTTTATATTATACTACTCTATCTGGTCCAATTGATAAGCACAATATCAAAGTCAAGCAGAATGTCAGCAAATTAAAAATTGAGATTCTAAAACTACCTTGAGATAAATATAATAGGCACAGAGCTATCTAATAGTGAAAAAAATGTTTAGTTTAAAACATACACATGAGAATCAGCCATTCAGTTAGCTCCTACTTCAGTAATGCTCAAGGACTCACCTGGTATGAGAGACATTCATGGAGAATGCACACTAAATTCTTTCACTCAAAGGGTTAAAATTTAAATGAACTGCTTATTAATATATTTCAGTAAATTAAAAGTTTATAAAGGAAATTGAACAGATTAATATTATTTCGTTAAAGCAAATTCTTTCATTTTTTTCGTTTTTGTACTACTGAAAAAATTTATTCATAATAAATGAAATTCTTTAATTTTAAGCAAAATAAAAAAACTCCCCCAAAAAATACATTGCATTTTTTATTTTCTATATACTTCCTGGATTTTAATATAAAAGTTATTAACATACAATATAATTAATAAGAAAAGCCCAAACAAATATTATGGTATCATAATAAAAAATTATAGCTCCTTCACTGTTTTATGATATAAACAGTTTTTTTTTTTTTAATTACAAGAACTTTTCTTAAAGCATGCTATACAAAAGAAAATTCAAAATTTGCATCAATTAATTAAAATTTATTAATTTTAGATTTTTATTTAGAAGCAAATAAATTGCTGAAAGTAAATATATTCATATGATACATAAACACATAAAAATATAAAGAAGCCACCTAAAAATTACTAAGGCAGAAAATTTCACTATTAACATATTCATTGATAATTTAAGTTATACAATATCATTAACTTATAAGTTTTTTACATAATGTTTTTTAGGAATATTTGTTATTATTGAAAAAAATTAGTTTCTCTTGAACTAGCTTTCTTAACATTAAACTTCAAATTTAATTACTTTTCTGCTTCATTTCCTACATATTATTTGTATTTATAAGTGGCATCAAGGATGTGATGTAAAAGAAATACTTGATTGTGAAATGGTTTTATTTTCAGTAAGTATGGTAAAATTATAAATTTCCCCCCACCCCAAGAAGCTTAGTAATTTTTCATGCCGTAGGTATCATTTTTCAACATTTTGAACTAACAATGGTGCCTGCTTTCAAGTATAAGCTTCAGAAATAATACTTCATTATCCTAACACTTTCATAGCCTCAATTGTCTTATCATCAAAAATAACATTACCTATAATATTGACAGAGCCTTCTCTCTCCTCTCTCTCTCACACACAACTAAAGATCCTGAAAATACTTTCATAACTGCTTTTACTAAAACATTAAAAAATTTAAATCATTCTAACATAAAGAAGACTTATTTAAGTCAGAGCTCTGGCTATTTTCTCCCCCATTTCCATCCATTTCATCTACTGCATGAATTCACTTCTTCAAATTGTTAAACTGAATCAGAGACGCTAGTAAAGAATTCATCTAAATTCCTAAAAGCTGAAAGTTTTTTTTTCTTTTCTAATGCAGAGCGATATAATAAACATTTGTCAATTAAGAAGTTTTTTTTTTTATTAAACATGCTGTTGTTTCCTGATAAGCAGTTCGCAGGTATCCATATAATTTTATCAATAAAGTTCTTTTTTGTTCAATCTAAAGCAATTTTATAAGCAAATCCACCAACAAGTATAAATTTATCTCCATACTGCTTCACATAAAATTTAAAAGATAATTCTTGAAGTCTGATAAACAAAAAGAAAATGGCAAAAATTCAGGTTTTAAAAAAGGGGAGTTTGTTTGCTTGTCGCTCAATGGTCATTTTTTGCGCACGAGGGCTAATTAGATGGGGACCTACGGTTTAAAGTGGATTCCGAACCACTACAAACATACATGCCCTAGGTGGGATTCGAACCCACGAACTGTTGAACCGAAGGCAAGAGCGCTAACCATTCGGCTGCCAGCTCGGCTTAAAAAGGGGGAGAGGGAGCTAAAGGGTTTTTAACAAAATCATATAGTTTAACATGTATTGCATGAAAAATAGAATTTCATTTTAAAAAATTTATGATTTTTTAAAATGTGATCAAATTTATAAAAGATATATTTCTCTTTTTAATTAAATAATATTAAAATAACAATTTTTCTGGATTCATTACATGCATTTTGTTTGCTTTCATAAAAAACTTAGAAGTTTAAAAGAGGATTCATGTTGCTCTTCAGATACTGAATTTTTCTCATATATACACTATTGAGTATCTTGTTCTGAATTCATTCTATAGGGGATCAAAAAATTATATAATAAATTAACAACACATCATTTAATTTATGAAGTGTTTCACATACCTGAAGCACATGTAAAAACCTATTTTCAAAGGTTCTATAAAAATCAAGGGTAACTTGAAAAATAAAATAAAAAATTAAAAAAACAGCTATTTACAAGAAATAAATGCTTTGATTTAGTAGATTCAGTGATATCACAATAGGCGTGTCAAGTTTTTCAATTCTTTCACTAAAAATGCTTCACAAAATATTTTACAGAATTAATTAATTTATGCATAATATCCCCATCTATGTAAGGAAAGTTCTTATTTTTGTCATGTTTTCATTATTGGGTATGATACTAATATGAAGTTTTTATTTTTCATTTAAAATTTCTTCTATTTCAGCATACATATATTTTTTGCAGTAGATAAATGTTCTCTTTTAGAGTCTAAAACTGCAATGATCAATTTATCTTGCTCATCATTAATCTCTGACCATAACATTCATTATATTATGCTTGGCTTTGTTTGCTGTTTAATCAATATTAAATGAAAAAATTACAATTGATTTACTTACTAAAACTGCCCTCATGTCCTTTTATCTACATCAGTGATTCTCAATCATTGTAGCGTAGCACTTTTGTGTGCCACCAAATTTTAAAAATGTATATAATCAAAATTATTATGCTTGTTTTATTACAAGTAAAATAATAAGCATTTTTATTACAAGTGAAAAAACAAGTTCTTTTGTAGTACACATATTATATTATATTCAATATTATAATCATAAACTATTTTACACAGTGTATTATTGGTATATAAGTAAGCAACTTTTAAACTTATCTTTTTTTGTGTGCTGTGAAATTTTGAAATCATTAAAAGTGTGCCATGACAATAAAAAAGGTTGAGAATCACTGATTTACAACACGAGTCATTATATACATTGCACAAGATTTCCCAGTCTTCAATCTGGACAAAGATAATTTATAATTAGCTAATTTCTGAGAAAATTCTGTAATTTTTAGCGCTAAAATGAAAGGAAGTGTTTTCACTCAAAAATAAAGTGGTAATAACTTTCTGATCAGCAATTCAATTACATATAAAATTTGGTGATTAATTGGCTAGCACAAGAAAATTTGTGAGGCAGTTTAAACTTAGTAATACTTTTGATGCATATTATCTTCACAGTATTTTAATAATGATTTCTACTCAGTGTTGCTATAATTTACTATCCTTGAGCATAAAACACTAAAGCAAAGTCTAGATTTCTTTTAATCTTCTGTACCACTTACTATGCAACAAATAATTAGCATCTTTCACAAGATTTCATTCCAAAAACAATTTATTTTTAACAATGTCCAAAACAGGTTTATTGGTTTCAATTTCCCAAACAGCCATTTCAATTTTTAATCAGAATCCAATGGTGGAAAATATAAAATTTTTCTTTCACAATTCTACAAATGCTACAGCAAATATCCTTAAAACACATTTCACCTGATTATTTTATGGAACAAGTCAATAGAAAAGCAGTTTTAAAATTTTTAAATTTGATGTCACAACCAGTCTGGTCACTGTAATATGAAGGCTGTGTGATGAAGATAACCAATCTTGCTTTGTAGATCGATTAGATTTCCGAAAAAGATAGTAAAGGGATCTTTTTAATTGAACTAATTTTACAATATTGATTAAAGGGAAATATTAGACTGAATTAATCATGTAGTGAAATATAATTAGGAAAGTTTTACACTTCTAAAAATGTATCCTAAAGTACAATTTTTTAATTAAAATTTGAACTTCAAAAATTTTTTTAAAAAATAAAATCAATTTCCTGAAAATGTTTAACGCACACCTGAAAATGCTATAAGAACATATAATCTAACATATAGAGAAAATATAACTCATCCTACCCAACCCCCATTAAGTATCGAGGTTTGTCCTTAGGTAAGAGATCTGTACTAAGGTGTACCATCTTCCAAAAATCATCTTTAGATTCTCCACCACTGAGACCTCCAATAGCATAACCAGCAACTTTTCTCTTCAACAATTCTAAGTAAATTAAAAATATTAATAAATGGATAAATATAAATAAACATGTAATTTTACATAAGCTTCAATTTGTATTGCTACGCAACATATAAAGAATATATAAACATGATATACATATATAACTAACATGACATTGGATCACATAATAAAGGGTTCATACAGATTTCTAAAAATCAAATTCCAGGGATTTTAAAGAGTTTTCCAGTAGTCAAATCAAAAATTTCCAGAGGGTAATCATGTTAAATAATTTTATTTTATAAGTTGTTCTTAAAATCAATTATGTATATAATTAAGTATATGCATATTTGGTTAAGAATTATTATATGTATATAATCTTTAAATACAAGTTTCTAAAAAAGAAAATGCAGCAAGAAACATAGAAACTAAACTCTCCGCTGCCTTGAATGCTCTGGGAGTTTGTTATGATACCAATGCATCAAATGTTATGTTATGATACCAATACTCACTTATGCATCAAACACTGAATCTTTAGCTGATGTATAAGGTTCCCAAATCCCCTAGTGTGATAAAATTAAATATCTAGGTGTGACATTTGAACTCAAATTAACATGGAAGTCACACATAGAGGACTTGCCCAACAGTACTACAAAGGGACTCAGTGCCCTTAAATGGCTTGCTGGAGCAAAGTGGGGTTGCACTGGACAAACACTATTCCACACATTATCACACTGCTGCTATCACACATTCATCCTTACTACTTACTTACATGTTCATCCTTACTTTATTTATTACTTTGAACCACATGTTACAGCCAAGAAAAACATTCAATATTTTAGAAAAAATCAAAGATCAGTCTTTATGTATTGCTTCTTTATCGGTAAAGACAATCCCAATCGACATCATGTTTATGTTGACTGGTGATAAGCCCTTACGATCCATAATTCTCAGGGAAAAGATTATTGTTCCTGGATGTCTTTCACTCAGGAATGAAATCAAACAAGACCTGACTAGAAACCTAAAGAACCATATGGGACTTTTGCAGAGATTTTTTCAGTTAAAAAGTTCACTTGATTTAAAGCATGAACCAGAATTATTGTTCCTCTACAAAATCCAATAAATTTTAAATCTTTCTGAATTAGTCTTGACCTGGGTCAAAAAGCAACTAAAAGTGATACTGACACTTCTATCTTGAAATCGTTTGCTCTCAAAGTATTAAGCCCTTTTTACCCCAAACCAGAGTGGATCAAATCTTTACCAATGGATCCCTGCTGTCAGATGGCCCTATCGCAGGTGCCACAGTTTTCTTTGAAATTTTCTCTTTCTACATCCCTGTGGGCTGATGTACTACATTGGATGGTGAAATAACTATAATCAGCACAGCTGTAACTCAATTGTCATGCCATTTGGAAAAATTCACAGGAGCAGTTATCCTCAACGATTCTCAGGCTGCTCTGTGCGTTATCATTTCAAATAAGGATCCCATAACACAGGAAATATTGGATTGTTGTCATTATATGAATAACTTGGCATAACTCGAGAAAACTATAGTCCTCCAGAGGGTTCTTGCCCACCGTGGAGTTCCAGGTAATGAAAAAAAGTTAACTTCCGGGCTAAAAAGGGTGCCTTAACCACACAGAGTATTTCTCGTCCTATGCCCTTCCATACTATTAAAAATCTTATTAAAAGGTCTACCAAAATACATGTTGAGAACGAACTCGATCCCGAATTAGTGAAATGGCCCAAGGCGTAGAGTGGTTGGTGAATTCCAACTTGCTACTGTACATGACTGCCTTTAAAATCATTTCTACAAATTCAAAATTGTTCCTTTGTTAATATGCACTCTGTGCAACTATGAAAGATGATGGACTCTGCACATCATTCTCCATAGTCCTGCTCCGCGTACGACTCTCAGTTACCGGGAGGCAAGAAACAAGTTAGATTGATGAGCTCTATTGCAACTGTTATTTTTACTTATTTATTTTTTTGCTTGTCATATTCTGTGTTTATTTTTAAATCTTTAGTCTCATCTTTTTTGCTGTAACTGTTCCTAATCTGCCATTAGAAATGAAAAAATGTATATGCAACATTTTTCAATTAAATAAAAGAAATAAATTATTGAAAAATGAACGAAAATGTTTTTTTTTAATTTAAGTTGAATTATATTTAATTATTACTTCAAAAGCCTTTAGTGAATTTACAACTATAACAGAAGAAATTTACTTGAATAATCAATATTCCTTAAATAACTGAATTATACATTGTATACAATAATGGATAATTTTAGAGTTTTTAAACATTATTAGATTTTTATATAGTATTTTATTAAGTAGTTCAAGATAATTGTTTATTTGAAAAGAGATTGTTATGCACTTATTCAAAACTATAAGTAAATACAACTATTAGATAAAGTTTCCAGGATGTGACTTTTTTTCCCTATTATTATTTTATAAGAGTAATTCTAAATTTTTCTTATATTTACTTTCAGACTCTTTTAAAACTATATAATTTCACATAAATATTCTAGTCTTTTCTATTGCTTTACATTCAATTAATTTTCACATTTCTTGGTCATTTATACACACATAGAATTGCTATCAGAAAAAGCTAATTTACCACCTCTAAAGCTTTCACTTTAAATTTATTATTAATATTGAGTAATAACTGTTGCTTCTCTGAAGCACCACATGGAGATTTGTTTATTTTGCAATTGATGTTAATTTAACAGTTTTTTCAGCTTCCTTAGCAATTCCTATAATAGATTTTTCAGGTTCAAAATATGTCATCTCCCAAATGTTTCATGATTTCCAGTTCAATTTTTTCAAGAAGTTCTTTTTGCTCTACTTCATTTATCGGCTGCTTTTATTGCTGCTTTAATTCATCCAAATATAATTTATACTTTTGACACCAGCAGCAAAACTAAGTAGGTTCTTCTAATTATTACATTGTTGACACTTCCTATGTTATGAACATGATCATCAATGATGCACTTAGTCACAACTGATTGATTATTTAAATTTTCTACCACCAAATTTTTGTTGACAGAAAACTCACATTCAACAGATGCTTGACAATGAGAGTAATAAAAGCAAACTAACTACTTCACATAAGTGAAAATAATTTTGTCTAAATGTGAAGTAAGTTAAAATAAAAAGTATCTATTCATTCTTTAATGGAATCAAATTTCTCAGAAAAACATTCTTGAAATCTTACAGTCAGTTGTAATGATTTAAACTCTTTCCATAAATTAATGAAATTCTTTTTTTCTGAACCTCGGAAAAGCCAATCTTTATATGGTTTTTCCAGGGTCCACTAGTCAATGAAAAAACACTTTTCAGAAGGTATATTAAATATTTTATTTCAACATTTATTTCATTGCTAATCAAAGAAATTCCTCCCTTTTCACAGAAATTATAAGCAATCTTCTTTGTGGAATGTATGGGAAATATATTTTAACTCAAACTTTTCTATTTAAATATTAATGATCAGTGATTTCATGTAATATAAAAGACAGAAACAAAAAGAAAAAGAGTAAATTAAAATTCTCCCTTGATTGCATTACATTATGATCTTTTATGTAATTACTCTCTTCATTTTACACATATAAAACTAAATACTACATATGGTCCAGACTGAACTGGATTATCAAACTATTGAGGCTGAACTTTATCTTTATTTTAGTCAACAGTTATAAATACACTCTAATATCGATTGTGCCGCCATCTAGAGGTAATATTAAGTTTTAAAATTAACTAATACTCAATTAAGTTTTTGAATAATTTCACTGAAAATTTTAAAATATTAAAATAAGAAACTCAAAAAATTATAATATTTTCTAGCAAAAATAAATTTATTAAGTTAAGTAAAATTTCCAGGAGTAATTAACAATTTTCAAGGAGTCAAGTCAAAATCCCAGGTCCAATAGTTCCAACTTCCTTCCAAAAGAAGTTTATTAATTGGAAAATAACAATTCTAATAGAAAACATTGTTATATATTTGAAGTTAAAACTGAAAAAGAATAGTGAAATGAAATTAAAATTCTTTTCCCCATATATTTAATTTATATAAATCTATTTATGGATATAAAATTTAGATTTGCAATCTAAAAATTAAAATTGATTCATATAAAAGCATTTAAATTTCATGATAAATTCAAAGTGAGTAATAAAAATAAATCATAATAAAAATTTCTGTTTATTAAAAATACTACACTCATCAAAAAAACCAATGAGAAGAAAATGGAATTGAAAATATTTTAGTGGTATACTATTCAGAATTTCCTTCTTAAAATCTTTGATATTTCTATAAATATGCTAATTTTCCTGATCCAGCTTTGAAATCTTAAGTAAATTTGCAAAACTTTAGAATTTTTAAACTGAGTTAATAAGAATTTAAAAGAAAAAATCCACAAGCATGACCTACACACTTACGTACAAACGCCATCTATAAAACATAATCTAAGAGACAAATTTTGTAATATGTCAAGCAGTAATTCTTATTAAAATAAAACACAATTATGAAAAAAATATATTTGAAAATTTTCATTCATAATATTTAATGTTTCACTTGATTTATTTAATATAGTCTATAGTTCCTTGAACATGAACAAGAAACTTAACTGGATAATAATCAAAATTTTAATGTTACAACAAATATCCACATCAAAATAGGATTGAAACACATTGAACTGAAAAAGCATAAGGTTAGCTGATAGCTGACAGCTTAACAATATTTATGGATAAAATATTAACTTAAAAAATAAAGGAAATTTTGTATCATAATATTATACAATTTTGAACATACATTTTGTTTGAAAATTATATGTTAAGAATAAATAAATATTTAAGCATACAGTTAATAAAAGTTATATCCATAAAAAACAGTTTTATCATAAACATTGGTATGTTGAAATATCAATTCTTGACAAATACAATTGGCACTCATTTTTTTAATTTTTAAAGGAATAAAAAAACTAATTTTTATTCATAATAAATATGAATCAAAATAATAAATTTTAATCTAGTTTTAAAGGTTATATTCTTCAGAACTCTTCTAAACAGAAACTGAACTGATAATAATTTTGAAAGTGTAATTTAGTTTGATAAAAAAAGAAATTTACTTAAAAGAATAAATGAAAATGATTTTATTATTTGCTTGACAGCACAAAAATATTTATCACTGTAAAATCACGGAATGAATTTTGATTATTTTTCTTTTAAATAAAAATGATACAACTTATGAAATTTATGTATTTAAATAAAATTTATTTTACATTTCCCTTTTTATAATTGGAATATTTTTACTTAGTAATAAATTTAAATTACCTTTATATACACATTGAATAAAAATACAACAAAATGATTAAGTGCTTCAGTTTAAGAAATATATTTTTAATTTGTAATATTCTCAACAAATCATAAAACAGATTTGTAGCATTTAGTAAATAAAATTTAAAACTAATGCAAAAAGATTCTAAATTATTAAAAAATAAAGAGAAACAGAAGAAATTTTGTCAGAAAAATAACCTATGGAAAATGTTTGAATCTAAGAAAGTGTGACAGTCGCTTTCTGGTAATTTTAAGTTGTTCGCTTGGATTCTGTGTGTCTTTCTTTTGATTAAAATTCCTTATCTTAAGACATGCTTTTAACTTTTTACTTCTTTTATACACACACATGAACATGTATAATTTGTCTTAAAAAAAACAGAACATTGAAATTCGTCGTGTAAATAATTTTTGAGATACTACATAATTAATTCACTTTTATGAAAAATCAGGCACAAAGTCTGCATGAAAGAGTTTAAATTAAAAAGTAAATACAAGGAATAGGAATTTAGTTTTTTTTTATAATTACTTACCTTTTACACAACTTTTCCTTAATTCAGGATCGAGACCACCTTGAACTATGGGAAATAGATTTTGACTTTTAGGTTTCTTATGATACTCAATACATCTGTCTAACCATCGGTATGTTCTACAGAGAGAAACAAAAAATAAATAACAGTAATAAAAAAATTCTTTTGGAAATAAAAATACCTTTATAATAATGTGGGATGGAAATAAATCTAAAAAATAATTTCTTCAATAAAAAGAAAAAAAATTTTTGTAAGAATATTTTTAAAGCTCATTCTTTAATAAGAAAAATATTTAATACTGATGTCTTAATACAAAATCTTAATCATGGTTTGATTTGATTGATCCTCTATGATCACTTTATGCACACTGCTATTAGTTAACTGTAACAATGGTTTAAAGTGGACTCCAAACCACTATGAACATTCATGCCTAAAGTGAAAATTAAACTAATGAGCTATAAAACTGAAAGTCAAGAGTAATAATCCAGCTGTCAGCTCAACGACCTTAACCCCTTAGTGTATGATCTTACCTGTCATAAAAGTGTTTACTTTTTATTCAATAATGAATAGTACTGACATCTAGTATAAAATAGAAAAACTATCTCTAATTACATTGAAAATTGCACAGCATTGCTATAAAGTGAAAAATGTGATATTAAATATTTTTTCAAGCACAGGAAATTGATTGCTTTAATCTTTTTTGTGCATTAATTACAAACACTCTAGCTCAGAAATATCAGTTAAGAAAATTATAAGGTGTAAACTCAACCCACGATTTTGACAGGAATGAAAAGGAAGGGGTAACATTTACTATTAAGGTTTGAGAGAATTGTGAAAAGATTAATATATTTATCATTCCATTAAATTTACAATATATATGTAACAAGTATATTCATAATATATATCATTAATTCAAATAAAAGATATATCATTAATTCAAATAATCTGTAATTTATAAAGATTCAACAGACAAATGGCTAACTAGTTGTAATTAATCAATGCTTTTTCAGTACGCTGATTTGATCAAATATTTTAAGCTAAAAATTTTAAAAGCAGTGTAGCTTAAAACATAGGTGATATTCTATACAAGATGTACACTTTTAAAAAGGATTTGATCCATTGTAACAACTTGAAAGAATCTAACTTATCAGTAAATAACTGTACAACTCGATCAAACAACAACACAATTTGATAACCTTAAAATAAATAAACAATTTTCAATGTAGCTGCTCAGCTATCCTTACTAATAAGTAATTACAATTCAGAGCACAAAAATGATTTGAGCAAATTGTTAAAACAGAAGATAGCCACTACAATGTGTGTGCTTCACCTATATCCTTTAACTTTAAAACTTAGATTTTTTCACCCAACAAGAAATCCAATTTTTTATAGTCATGTAATAAGTATTATAAGAAATTTGCTATTTCTCCTAATGGCATAACTATATAAATTACCATAGTTTTATACACCATATTAATAAAACATATAATCTTAAACTCTACTCTGTGGCATGACAGCCCATGTGAGCTAAGGCCTACAGTGCCCATAACTGTTTTCATAACCAATGGACCTGGGAGATGAAGCATATGTTCCAGTTAGGTGGTCAACCTAAAGTGAAACCTCAGTGTTTAGTTCCTAAGTATGCTTGGTACTCAGTTTATCAGCCCACTGAAGAGATGAAAGGCTGAGTCAATCTTGCCCAGACCGAGGATTGAACTTCAGACATGCGTGCCTTGGGAGCGTACATACAATCTTAGTTAAAAAAATATATTACATGTAAAAATAAAGAAATATATTAAAATTTTAAGAACATAAAAACAATAAGACACAATATATTTAAAATATTCTGCTTAGGTAAAATAATTTCCCCAAACCTATGCATTGCTTCTTCAACTCTAGGGCCAGAGATTGTACTACTAACTACATCATCTAACTGCATTATAATGTCAGCACCTATACTGTTTTGAATATCGATTGATTTTTCTGGTGTTAGCAATATTTCCCGTCCATCATAAGGAGATGCAAATTGAACTCCATCCTCAGTTACTTTTGATAATTTGACTAGAGATACCATTTGAAATCCACCACTATCCTACAAAAGGAGATATATAAGATTACTAAATATATGGAAGGCAAATAAATGAAATACTGACATTCACCAAAAAATAAGAACAACATAAAAGTAATATATTTGGAAAAATTCATAACATTTTCTTATTGGCACTGAAAAAGATATGGTAAAATGGAAATCTCTGTTCATTTTTTTAAACTTATATTTAACATTATTGAAAACTGTAAATAAAAAAAATGAATTAAAAGTAGTTTTTAAAAGCCATAAATAAAAAATAAGTAATTGAATAGTTTGATTTAAAAGCACAAGCATATCTACAAAGTATGTTACTTTCCAATATTCAAAGTAAGCACAATTGTGAGATAAATCAAATAAAGAAAAAAATTTCTCTATTCATATATATTTAACTTTGACAATTTTCACACTTTGAAGTCCAGAGTTACAGAAGAAACATTTTTCTATATTTATTTGTGTAAAAATATTAAAATTTTCACATAATCAAAAATTATATATTTTAATTTAATGAATACTTTAAGTTATAAATAAAAAATATGATTTGATATGATTTCTTTTGTTGTGGCGGTGGTGTAAGTATGATATCCCCCTCTCCAAGTGATTTCTTGCCAAATCTAGCATCTTTTGTTTTAATTATGGTGTTGCAAATTTAAGTTTTTGTTACTTTTCAAATTTTTGTTTCCAGATTTGGTTTTTCTTGGGATGATTAGGTATGACAACTGATGGATGACATCCTGCTTTTCCAAGAAATTGGGGTGACAAGTGGCGGATGGCATCCTCCGAGACATTCCGGGGAGACACCATAAAAATCCGGGGAAACATTCACGGAGAAACACAGTTAGCGACTAATCACTTTTGGTGAAATTTTGGCGACTTTTCGCGCTCCGCAAGGTGAGACGGTAATACTCTGTTTAGCCATGGTTGTTTTTAGTGGCAATAGCATTTAAAATTTTCATTTTAGTTTCAATTCAAAATTTTTGTTCTAAGTTTTAATTTGAAGCAATTTGACCACTGCTTGCTATTGTGTTTCACTGTCGCCAGCATCCAAACATTGTAAACTGTTCTTTTTTCCAATTTCTTTTTGTTTACTTATTATTTATATCTTTATTATTTTGTTTATTTACTATACATTTTTCTCATATTTATTTTTTTTAGTTTATTATTATATTTTCAACATTGCAAACTGTTCTTTATTTTCCAATTTCTTTTTCTTTATTTATTATTAACTTTTTCTTATATTTTTGTTGATTTACTATTATATTTTTCTATAATATCACACAGCCTATTCGGCATGTGAGCTTGATGTCATATCAAGTAAGTACATTTTTATTTACTTCTCTTTTATCGGTTGTTTTGAAAAGGCAAACTAAACAAAATAAAGTTTTTATTCATTTTCAAGTAATACTTTTAGATTTTTTACACTATTACGTGATTTAAATTTTCTTAACTTTGCGATGAAAAAAGTTGCAAGAGCCACCAATGGAGGGGGACATCCTACTAGTTCCATCGTGACTTATCCTCTTGAAAGATCTGACATTTGTCAGATCAATTCCAATAAATTGTTAGCAGTCAGAAAGTCAATGACTAGCAGGGGATCTGACAATAAATCTTCCCGCAAAAGTCCGATGCAATCCAGAATATGTTTCGGTGAGGTTGGACGGTCATAGCATTTTTTTACAAGTGAGATAATTTTTTGTACCACGTTCAAACGATAATGATTTTTTAAATTATATAATGGATTATTCCTAGTTTAATTTTGGAGTTCTTTGTTTTAATTAAAACATTATGCACTAAAAAGCACATACAGACAAGGATTTAGTTTGAAGATGTATCTCCTCATTCTTTTACACTGACAGTTTTACAGAAGGTAATTAATATCAGAAAAAATTATTTAATGTCATAACTTATTCTTGATATATATATATATAACTTCAAATACTTAAATTTCAATTTGATACTTTAAAAATAAAATAGCTTATTAAAAAACAAAAGAAATGAAACTATCCCTTTTATATATTTTTTTAACATCTAAAAATGAAACTATCTTTTTATCTTAATAAAAGAATGTGATAAGGCATAAAATTTCCAACTACTCCTTTATAAGCAAGAAACAAGTATTTAACAAATATTATATAAATAAGCTTTAAAAATAAAATAATGAATATAAAAAGTAAATTTATCTCACTGTTAAGAGTCCATTTTTCCAATTCATAAATTTATGAAGTCCACCAGCTTTATCTATAATTTCTTGTCCCTAAATATAAAGAATATTAAAGTTTAGAAAGCTATTTTTAAAAAATAGATAAAATAATTGTTTATGGTACAGTTCCAGGAAAAAAACATGTAATCAATTTTACATTTTTAATATTTTTTATCATTTATAGTAACTTAATTAATATGCAAATTTACAATCTATTATTTATCAGTGTTTGAATAAAAAAATGTGAATACATGAAATATTTATACTTATAACACAAATAAGAAATTTTTAGTCAGTGATAATCTTTTTTTTTGTTCCAAATAATAATAAAGAACATTTTCTGAAATAGGAATGATTTTATTTACTTTAAAAAGCTATGATTACATTAAATGTAAACATTTAAGAAAAATATTATTAAATATAATACAAATCTAGGTCATGGTGAGATCAGTATTAAAAGTTTAAAAGTTTTAAATAATTAATCAGAGAATTTGTATTATCAAGTTTTAGATAACTGTACCAACTTAATTTACAGAAAAAGCAAGCAATCTAATGTCACTAAAAGATGATGATGAATATTATTATGAATGAAATATATTAATGATGAATAATAATATTTTTAATTATATAAGAGTGCTATTAATATTATTATGTTAATTATGAATGTTATTACTGATGAGTGTTACAATACATAAGTGCATACAATACAATACATACATGAGAGGCCGAACAACTATACAATTCTGTAAAACATTCAAAATCATTTCTAATTTACTTTAAGAAAGGTTTTTCATAAATAATGGACCATATTATCTTCCAAGGAAAAAAACCTTTAAAACTCTAGCGCTTGCAAAGACAGATGTACGTTTCTTATTATTTAGTAGCACGTAGGAGCCAACCAGGAATTTTCCACTCTGATAGAGGATATTTTTACACAAAGCACCACTTCCCTAATTACTAATACATTACATAGTCACCGCGACTTGTGAGCATTTAAAAAATTTAAGAATTTCAATTTCCTAACTTCACACTGATGCATCCAATTAGTAACTTTTATCATGCCTCTTTCCCCATAAATCACTCCAAGATCAAAATAGACAAATCGCATATGATTATCAAAAAGATCATTTAAATTACATAATAGCTTTACGATTAATTTAGATTTATACACAGCTTTGTTAAATTTAGTTTCAATTTTTCCAGCTTAATGTATCAAATGAAGAAACATATGGCAAAGCTTAACTGCATACCGGTCTCATGCCAAGATGATAAGTGTTTGATAGCATCATATTACAGTTTAGTTCTTCCAATTGCTCTGGAAGTAAGCCTTTTAAGGTTCCTTGAGTCCCAACCGGCATAAACACAGGTGTATTGAGAACAGCATGAGGTAGTGTCAAAACAGATGTTCTTGCTTTTGTAACAGAACATGTTTTCAAAATATTAAAAGTCAATGCAAATTCACCGGTAGGAGCCATGTTCACGAATGTAAACAAAAACAACGTGTTAAGAGATACAGTTAAGTTGAGATGTATTGAACAACGCAAAGCTACAATTGACTCACTTCCTATGACGTCAAAGTCACATGACAAGTACGCTCCACGATTTGTTTACCTTTTCGCAAACCTAAGAGTTGCCCAGATTTCAGTTTGAGCAACTCCCGTAGACTTAACATTACGTGACGTCACAGCTAAAAATTTGAGCAACTCGTTCTATCCGTCCAATTATATTACAGATTTTTTTCACAGCTGCGCAGTTGAAATTTGTAAATCATTTTGTTTTCGCCAAGTTTCATGCCAAATGAAAGTTATTGGCGTTATAAGTTGCCGAGAATGAGCAACTTTTTTGTGCATGCAGCAGCAACTCGAGCAATTCATATCGCCAATGATTTTAAACACGGATCATGATTTGTCTTTTTTTCGCCAAGTGGAAGTAATAACATGGAAATAAGTGATTGGTTTAAATTATTGTATTTCATTTCAATCTAGCAGAAATGCCGTATTAAAAACAAACAAAAAGGAATACAATTATCAACTTAATAAATTCATTTGATGAAGATTAAAAAATTTTTTGTCTTTATTGTATACTTTTTCAATATTATAGATGAAACACTTGATAAATTTAATAGACAGTTAAAAACTCAGATAATTAAAATTGTTTTTATTTCTTCAGCAAAGTAGATGGGAAGTGTTCCAATTTCAATATTTATTAAATTTACTGAGTTTTCAAACATTAATTTCACTTAAAGTTTTGTTAGTTATTCATTACATGAGACTATTTTGTCATTTTACAATGTTTACAGTTTATGTTGAACTTACATTTGCATATTTAAATTAAAACTTCAGTCGAAATAAGTATGCCATATAAAAATATTTAGTGTTAATTTTACTTTTATTTTTTCATTACATTAATTTCCTGTTTTTCTTTTTAGCAAGTTAATGCATTATAATTAAATGTTGAAGGCACAAGCATTTTGGTTTATTATTTACAAATACATATTTATAAAATTTCATTATTATTCTTCATATAATTAAATTCTTTTATACATTTTTCCCTGGAACACACTTACATAATGTTCATTTACTCATCCAAAATATATTGCAATCTTACAACTAACTCCATTTACTTTTGACAGTATGTAAATTAGACTTAAAAATAAATCCTTATAATGATGAAAATACTGGAGTGTACAAATAAAATAGTGAAATGATTTTAATATAAGCAAAAATTTCTATTTAAATAAACATTAAAATATTATTCCTGTATATATTGTGTATTAAATTGATATAAATCAATATAAAATTTTAATAATTAAAAGCCTTTTTCAATTGTTTTTATGATGAAGCATTTTTAACACATTATAGATTTTAGTAAAACTAGTTAAAAATCAAATTTAAAAAAGGGCTGTGTTACAACAATATGTGTTAAAAAGCTACAATTTTAATAATGAAATTAAATACAATATTTGATTAAATAAGAAATCTTGTATTTGTTCCTATTTGTGATGTAAATACAAATAATGTGAAAGTAAGTGTAAAAAATATAGATGATTGCTATATTTGCAAAATAATTTAATTCACATCATGGTCAATATAGAGAGTATTTTGATTTCCAATGTAAAGCAATTAACTAATCATTGAAATGAACAATAAAAATAATTGCAGTCACTATTGAACAATTAGAAATGAGTGTCATATAGATGAGCTTTCTCCATACACGTCTATCATCGAGTGCTTGAGAGTTTCACAATGAGCAATAACAAATGCAAAAAATGAATATGACCCACAACTTATGTGAACTCTTCCTAAAAGAAAATTCACTGTAGATATTTAAATGCCTCACCATGACCTTCAATTGCCAGATTATCAGCTATGAGGCTGAATAGCACTTCATTCTTTTAGTTTCATACAAATTTCATAACATTTTTTTCAATTTGAAAATGTAATATGAAGCAAATTATTCATATAATGTCATTACAAAATGCTATCAATTATTTCTTTTCTTCATTTTTTCCCACAAAACTTAAATATATATGTATTTATACAAAATATACTTGTCATTTTATTGCAGATTATAGTTTAAGAAACTGCATGTAAGTAAAGATAATGTAAAAAATCTCTGTTCTTATGTGGTGTGTTTGTTTAAATGTAATAAATAATTAGTTTAAAAATGCATCTTATTTTAATATGCCATAATATTTACTTTAATAAAAAAGAAAAATAATTAATTTTTTTCATTTTAAAAACAAATTATAAATTAAAATTCAGAACTAATATATATATTTTTTAAAGAATATAATTTTTGTGCATTTCCTCAACTTTTAAAATAGTAATTTGAGTTTATTTTGTTAATATATCAACAGTTAATCATTAATTTTTTATAAACATTGTTGTTAAGAAATTATTTTTGTATAGGAAAATCTTACAATACAATATTTACAATTTTGTGTGGTGTTTGTAGAATTTTATGTTTAAATTGAAACTTCAATCTGAAATTATTTTTTCTTTCAAATTCTTAATCTTTTTATTTAAGAATAAATTATACACACAAAAATATGTTACTTATGTATTAGCATTGATTTTCACGTCGGCAAAGATTATCTTTCCCCATCTTAAAAGTAAAGGTTCACACGAAGCAAGATGGCATGTAGTAAATAAAATTTGGCTACAAATTAAATTCCCAAATAAGAATTCATTATGAAATGTGGGCACCTTCTGAGTAATATATGGCAACCTTAAAAATGTTAGCCAAAAAAGGGATCTATTATTAAATCGAGTAAAGCTGTTATTTTCTTACAGCAAACCTGAAAGAAATCTCAAACATTGATTGGACGAAAAGAACGAGTTGCTCAAATTTTAAGCTGTGACGTCACGTAATGTTAAGTCTACGGGAGTTGCTCAAACTGAAATCTGGGCAACTCTAATGTAATAGAGGCTTAATAACACGCTAGATTTCGATTAGATTTTGAACGTGAGTTTAAATATGGACGATAAAAATTTATGCAAATCTAGATATTGTGCAGCGTATGGGTGCAAAAATGCCAAGTATAAGGCTAATTGCCGTGAAAAATCGTTTTTTAGATTTCCCTTAAAGAATCAAAAATTACTAAAAGAATGGCTGATTAAGTTACGACGAGAAGAATTTTCCCCTTCCCCATGGTCAGTTTTGTGCTCTGATCATTTTGAAGAGACAGATTTTAGGTATGAAAACTTCACGAATCGGCGTTTATTGAAACAAGATGCTGTTCCAAGCAAATTTGTTTTCTCGAAGCCAAAAAGTGAACGGCGTGTGCTTCGGCGCCAGCTTCCAGAACAAGGGAATGATGAAAACGAGGATGCCTGTACAACAGAGTAAGTAATTTTGTTTTGCCAGTTTATTCTCTCTATGAAATTAAGTGTTATAAAAATTTGCTATATTAAATTAAACAAATATTATACTTTAAAACTTGATATGAATCTAATGTAATTTGACTTTATTATCAAATATTTTTAAGAAATTTAAGTATGATTAATGGGTTTAACATATTTTATGTATATTACCATAAATGTGAATGAAAAAATTATCATTATCAAAATTAAAATTTATATTAAAAAATTGATAAATGCATTACAAATTACTGAAATTAGTTTTAATTAATAAAATTGCTTGCTATAATATAATTATAAAATACTCACACAATACATATAATGAATGCACATATTCTACTTATAAATTATTATTCAAAATATAAATCATGTAAAAGATAAATGAATCCTCACAAGGAAAAAATTAAGGAAATAATAACAATATAAAAAATATTACTTAAGGTTCTCTCTTTGGTGGTTATTTTAGCTTTAAATGAATAAGTAATATAGTTTTTTATTTGCTAAAATTACAATTTTTTTTTTCCTCAGTGAAGAAGGAAATTTAATTGTTAAATTTTCTAGTCTTTAACTCAACGATTTATTTGTATCACATATTAAGTGTGGATTTGCATTATTTTGAAATCAGTTTTAAAATATGTTTTCTGTATTTCATAATTACTGATTGAGAATGAAAAACTGAATTAAATTTCTTATATAATTATACAACTATTAATTTGTCTTCTATTTGAATACAATAAAGTTAATTCATTTCTGTAAGCTTGATACCAGACAAATTCCTGCTGTATTATCTTCAAACTTACACAAACTATTAATTTTCAATTTAATTATTTTCTAATATATGTCTTGATTCTAAATAACACTTAATTTGACCTTAAGTAACGCTGAACATCAGAAACCTTATCTTGTGCTTGCATCTAAATGAATAAAAAATTTTGTTTAGCTTCTTTTTTAGGCACAAATATGGATAATTTTTCAGATTGTACTTTCAATGTAGGTTAAATTAGTCAAGTGCAAAGTATGAAGAAATGAACAAATCAAATTTTTCATTATTATTAAAATGAAATGAATTATTTAACTGAGCATTTTGTTTATTCTAAAATTGAAAAAAAGGAAAAACATTTGTGATTAATTTTTGATTTTTTAATTATACATATAACACTTATATTGAAATTTTTTGCTTTAATTGAGATAAATAACTCTTTTTCAGAAGTTATCCTTCGTCACATTAATTTTTAAAATCAACAAATTATATTAAAAAATGTTACTTTTTGTTCCATTCATTTATATGGCTTAGATATCTAACAAAAATTAAGGAGAAAAAACTAAGGACTAAGTTATTATCATCAAACAGATATTGGTGAAAATTGACATCTATTTTGTTCCATGATTCATTGACTTTAAAACTATTTAAATATATGTTAACAATATAATTTCTGTTATTTTTAGGACCTCTTTGGGAAATAAAAATGTCTCAACACAAACTAGTAGCTTCAGTGATATCATTGATGAACTTTCCTATGTACAAAAAGAAGCTTGTGAACTTAAAAATCTCTTATCAGCAAAAGAATTTAAACCAGAGAACATAAATTCTGATGAACAGATGGTAGCAGTTACTGGTTTCACAAAGCAAATGTTTTTTGCTTTGTTTAAATTTCTCAATGTTGAAGGAGATTTGATGAAAGGGAAAACATTACGGGCAATAGATCAATTTTTCTTGTTCCTTATAAAGTTGCGTACAGGAATATCGAATGAATTCTTGTCTTTATTGTTTCATATTTCTGATTAAACTATTTCAAAATACTTTGTCCACACAGTCGGTATTTTAAATAAAAAAAACTCAGGATATTAAATATTTGGCCTAGTAAAGACCAAATAGCAGAGGCCATGTCATCCCATGTTTCCATAGAAAATAAGAATTGCCATGTAATCATAGATTGCATGGAATTCGATATACAGAAGCCAAGCAATCCGAGAGAACAGCAAATGACTTTCAGCAGTTACAAAAACAATAATACTTTAAAAGGCATGATTGGTATAATGCCCTCTGGAGCAATTACTTTCATATCAGACTTATATTGTGGAAGTATTTCTGATAAAGAATTATTTCTTCAGAGTGATATTATGAACAAATTAGAAGCAGGTGACATGGTGATGGCAGATAAGGCCTTTCGAATTGAAAAAGAACTGTCAGAAATAAATTGTGTTTTCAAAACGCCTTCGTTTTTAAGAGATAAAATACAGTTTCCTGCTGTAGAACAGGAAAGCAATACTGTTGTTTCAAATACAAGGGTTCATGTGGAAAGGGCGATTTCCAGAATAAAATACTTTAAGTATTTTGAAGGAGATGTACCTTATACGTCACTACATAATGTTTCTGAAATTTTTTCATCACATGTAATTTAGTTAATTTTAGAAAACCTTTAATAAAAATAAACTAGCAATGTCAAGTTTATTTTTATTATAAAGATTTTCTATAACTGTGTGTGTAGCTTTAAACTTTCCTAAACTGTGATTCTAATAAAAGTTTTATTTTAAAATTTATGCTTTCTTGCTGAGTAGTTGCATTTTGCTTTATAAGTTCTTCATATTTTATAACATGCTTATTGTTTTATTTACTAATAAAATGAAATTATGTGTGTATATATCAATATTTAAAATAGTTGAAGATAATACATTTTTAGTTTTAATATATTTCATATTAAAATTTGAAAGGTTTGATTTTAATGGAAAATTTTTAGTATGAAACTTTTTGTTACTGAAGAAACTACTATTATTTGGATATTAATATTTCATTTTGAGGAAATGCAAAAATAATTTATACAAATTAAAAATATGCATTTGGTATTTTTTAAGGAAACACATTTTAGAATCACGTATTGGTAAAAAATAGAAAAAACAAGTCTTTCATTTTTAGCTGTGTTATTCCAAGCTAATGAAATTGTAAAGAGATTCGAATCATATGATCATATGTTTCAATAAAACCATTAATTGAAAATAATTAAATTCATTGGGCATTAACGAAAAACATTTGAAATAAATGTGAAATAAGATTTATTGGTGACAAAATATTTATTATTACTAATATTGAATTCATAAAGTTGAAAAATAAAATCGAATACTATTTACAAATGAGTTAATGAATGTCTTAAATATACTAGATGAATAACATGAGAAAACATGAAAGAAAATATTTATTGGGATAATGTATAAAGATAAGGAAAAGAATAACTTGAAAAATTTTTTTTTAAATTTTACATCCCAATCTGCCCATTGAATTTGATCAAAATAAACAATTTCTTCGTGAAAATAGTCTTTTCCATCCTTTTTTAAATACACAACAAAAAGACATTTGTGTAGGTTTGAACAAGCTAATTGGCACTGGATTTGGGCATAATATTTGTGATGTTTTTTTAAGAACTGGTACACCACTAACAATTTCTAAACAGAAGTTAACTCTAGCAGTGCACAGTTTATTTAGTGTTAAATTTTCTGTATTGTATATTGTTTTAATTTCTATCAACATCACTTCTGTATTTCCAGGTTTACACAGTAAACCATCAGGTGATGCTGTTAAATGAGGGAAAACTGGATTAATTATAACTCCAGTTTTTCGTAAAATATAGTTTGAATATTTTTGTTGTATATAATTGAGAGTTTTTCCGAAGTCGTGTTGGCAAGGTAAACTGTAACCGTACTTGGTATATTTTGGCGACGTTTCTTATTTAATACAAACCTAAAGAGGTAGTCCGAAAAGGGGTGTGGTGAATGGCGTTACCTAGTAGGGCGGTTGTAGTAATGTAAGCAAATGAGGAAAACTCTAACAGAAATTTTATGAATCGAAAAGCAAATGAATGCAATAATGCTTAAAATCGCTTTCTATAATAATACATGTATTCAATTTTTTTCTCTTTAATAAAAGAAATTAAATATTTTTGAATCATAAATTATTAATCACAGAATAATTGTAAAATTTATCTTTCTTTTAAATTGCATAAAATGTGTATGGAATAAATTCTGTAAACAAAATAGGTCATTTATCTAATTATTTCTAAAATTAAATTTCTAATCTTATTTTACAATTCAATTTACTTTATCTAAAACCATGTTAATAATAAATTTTTATTTTATCAACTTAATTTGCCATTTATTTGTTGCTTCAGAATTTAAATTGAGTATTTAATTTCAAATCCTTTAAAAGTGTAGAATTAACTATGTAATAAAATGAAACTTATAATTGGAATAAATGTTTAAAGATTTGTACTCATCCAAAGAATAGAAAATTATTTTTTTGGTAATCACCATTTATTGATTAGAAGTGAGCAAAATTTTTTCTTTATTACTCCATCTATTACACAAAAATGAAAATATATTATTAATACTCATTCTAGAAAACAGTAGTTTTATGTATCTGTTTTTAATCGTATCTTTTACGCATAAGTTTACACAAAAATAAGGCAGATTTTGAAGTTCAAATTTGATCAAATATTTAAAAATTGTTAATGTCTTTGGACTGGAAAAAAATTATTGTCAGATCTGATAGTCATAGTTAATAATTTAATTTTTCTTGCTTATGGTATTTATATCTTTATAGAGTATTATAAGATTAATGTAACTTTCTTAAATCTAAAAATTAAAATTTCCTTTTGAATAAGCAATGTTTTTGCCTTATTTTAAATTTTTCTTTCAAAAGAAAAATACTCATTTTAGGAAATATATATTCAAAGAAAAATTCTCAATGATATAAATTATTCAAAAGTTGCTTGTTATAAAAGTATTTACTTTCAGCTAGTAACCAAATATAATTTTTCCATTATTTTCAAAGAGTGTATAAAATATGAGCCAAATCACAAATACTGAATAAAATAAAATTATTTTTCTTTCAGTAGATATATCGTTTAAAATTTAAAAGACATTCAATTTTTCCTAAAATTATAGCTGATTATTTAACTAACTTACAAATTAATTTTCAAGATTCATTAATGTTGTAATTTTCAGTAGTTATCCTAGAACAGAATTTAAATATTTATACAATTAAATGAATTTCAATAACCTAAATATAAATTGCGATTTATTAATACATTGTAATTATTTTGCAAAAATTTAATAGTTTCAAAAATTTAATTTCAAAAATTTATAGTAAAAGAGAAGAGTATATCACGTTTGCACATTATCTGATCTCCCCTATCAGTTATCTCCCCTAGTTTGTTGATCGATTTTAAATTATTACCAGATGTGGGAAAAGCAGTTTAACTTCCTGTGGTATTTGTACTCAAAATTTCTCAAGGGAGGCTGGTTGCCACTTTGGTTGCCAATTTTTCTTTTTTATGTTTATTCAATATCATGCAAAGAACTCTCGTTGGGAGCACTTTAACCTAAGCAAAATATTTTCTTAATCTTTTGTGTTTAAATAACCTTATGTTTTGAAATCATTATGTTAATCTCAACTAAAGTTAGGTGTAGAAAAATTTCTTAGGAACAGAAGGTACATGGCCATTTAGGCTAGGAACCTAACAAACACTAGATCCACTTCTTCTTGCCACTTTGGATGACCGAGTTCCAGTGCTCCAGGCGCTCACCACCAATTTATTAGCTTTGACTGCCAATGGGGAGTAATTATTAGTCACAGGGAAAGATTTTAATGAGGATATAACAATTATTTCCATTTACCTATCATTTGGTTAATCGTCGAGCCATGTATTTTCATCTGGTATGACCAAGCCGCGTGACATCACACTCATTCATATTCTTTATAAATAAAAATAAATAGGGACTATTTACAAGGTCAGATATCTTGCATGCATATTCTTGAATAATCCATACATTTAGTAGAGTTTATTTGCCGAAAATATTTCTAGATTATTTTAATTATAAAGTATACACAAACAGTAAATATTATTTCATAAATTGATATAAGTAAAAATTTCTTTTTTTCCATACACTTGTTCCCACATTTTCTAGATTAGATTAGTAATATAAATACTTATACACACACTTTTAACAATATTTACAGTAATGGTCAGTACAACTCTGCACATACATTTAGATGCAAGTAGTAATGAATGTGAATTAATTTAAAGAGATTTGCAAGAAAGAGTGATAATGCCTTAATTCTGACTCAGTTTGCTGAGTTTTCAGATCAAAATTTCTCAAGAAAGCGTGGGAAAATCTCTTGCCAAAATTCTTTATGCACAAGAATAAACCTACAAATTGCACGGATGTTAGTAATAAGAGTTGAAGACAAATATCCATAATTATTGATAATAGTTTTTTATAAATTGATTTTTAGTTGTTACAACCCTTTAGTTTCTTTTGCATATTTGTAACTACTTATATAATCTTATGAACTTACAAAACAAACTGTATAAATGAAATAATTAAAAATCAGTTAAATAAATATATACTTATGTGTCGAGATTTAGGTGATCTGGGCAAAAAACTTGGAGATTAAATTATAAGCTCAGCAAATGTTACAAAATAAGTGGTTTTATTGCATTAACAAGAGTTAATATATTATATTTGAATGATTTGGAGTTTGAATAATGAGAAATGCTGAATATGCTATTGCAAAAAATTAGTGATTAGTAACTTCAACATACAAATATGCACAATAAATATATTTAATTCACAGGTTTAATTCAAAAACATTTATTCCTTTATTACACATATTTAATTTTGGTAAGTAGGAGAATACATATGTAAATTATAGTATTTAATGATACTTATGTAATATGTTATATACTTTCAGATAAAAGATATAAAGTATAAATATGCTAATTTTTATTCATGTAATTTATGATTATCAGATATAATATGGCAAAAACAATTTTAAATTTAATTGCTGAAAAAATAGGGAAAATCATCAATAAGTACTTAAACTACCATGCAAGCTTCAATTTAAATTATCTAATCTCTTTTCATTGCTTTCAAAAGCACATGATGAGTTTTGATGAAATAATTTTATTTATAGAAGATAAGTAATACTATTGGTTATGTTATATTTAACTTTTTCATTTAAAGGTCCAAGTATTAATATTGAAATGTCATAACCACTGGTACCAAATGCATTAATAAAATCATTGTTCTAAAAAAATGAGTTACACCAACAAGAAAAGTACTTATTTAATCATGTACGCTTGGATGAAAGATATGATAGATTGTTGTCTATGTTTTTGTTGTATGATATTTATAGTTACTTATTGTGTTATGTTATTTACAAATATAAAAATCAAAAACTTTTATTTTTAGTTATTTTTACTAACAATAAATGTTTTTGATTTTTATATTTGTAAATGAACGTCTATTAATGCCGATAAAATACTTTTAATATTTGAAGTGCAAAATGACAAAGAATTATTTTTTGAATTTTTTTCCATTATATAATAAGACAATCGCTTTATAAAATTATCTGAAAAATCCTAATATAATTATGAACGAAATATCTTAGAACAAGAAAAACGCTGCTAAATATACTACGTTCACTCCATGTCATAATGATGTTTATTTCTCCACCTTTATTTCACCCAATCACATTTTCCCCGGGCAACGATAGCTCCGCCTACAGCTCATCGTAGCTGGGTTACCATGCTGTGACTGTAATCGCTTAGATTTGGCGAAGAAGGCGAGGAAATGTGTCATTTGGCGGAGGCAACACGAATAACCGTATATCCCCATATAATTTCTTACATAGCTTTCCTTTTCCAATCCATACCTAACTGCTGGAATAGAGGAAATATCTCTACTTTTATTTTTAAAAATTTAGTAAGCTATTGCAGAATAATCACTCTGTCGACTTATAATTGATTTAATGTCTGTTGCAGTAAGTCTATATTTTCTTATTTCATGCCATTCTTGATTGTTTTGCCCAATTGTTCTTTGTTCTATACCTATGCATTCCTCTTAAGTGAAACTATAATTTTGATGGTAAAATATTATTTCGTTTACATCTAATCTTGTTTCACCAGTAAAAGGAATGATGGAATTACCAGCATAAACTATAGCTGGTAAAGGAAGCGTTAAATCTTGTTTAATTTCTTTACTCTCTCTAAGAGCATCAAACACTGGTAAACTAAAATCTACCAGGCAATTCCATTTGAATTCGGTGTTTGATAAGTATACATCTTCACACTTGTTCCTGAAAATTGCAGATGCTTTAACAAGAACAGTTTTTATGATTTTGGGCTGATGCCATGTTTGGAGCCTCTCAGTCGGTGCATCATACAATTTCATTGAAGAATAATCTTCTAAGCCTTGCAATAATGCAAACACATGTGTGCAACATGCTGGCATCCCTCCAGCAGCACAAGTGCAAGAAGCAGTTTTTACCTGTAAGAATAAATAAAAAAATGAGTTAACTAAATTTGAATAAATATTTTATTGCTTATCCTTAGGCTGGGTAAGGTTGACTTAGCTTTTCCTCGCTTCAGTGAGTCGATAAAATTGAATATAAAGCATGCTTCATATTAAAAACTAGGGATTTTGCATTAGGCTGACCAACTAGTTTTGATAAATGCATCAACTGGGACATGTTTGGTCACGAAAACAGATATGGGCACTGAAGATCTTGTCTTTTATTGCGTGACAATAAGGGACAGGTTGCATGTCACTAAATTTAGTTTTTATAAAAAATAATGCAGTAGAGCAATATTTAACTTTTAAATTATAAATACTCAAAGACTGATAAAATATTTTGAAATTTAAAATGATTCCTTACTACTAAATTGTGGTACGCACCTAACCCAATTTAATATAGAAATATATACAAATGCACACTTAAACATAGAATAAAAATACTATCATGATGTAAGTATAATGCTAGATGCCCTTTTACTTGGTACATCTTAAACAGTTATCATGCAACACCTTTTAGATATTTACTTCACTCTTAAATATTTTCTTCAATATTTGAGCATTGCATCTCAAGATTAACAAAATTATCTAAATAACTCAGGTGAAATAAAGGCTCAGACTAACTTGTAAAACATACTAACATTGTGCCAGTAAATTATGTAGACACTAATTACATTTAGCAATTCTTCAAAACATGTATTTTTATTTAACTATGCATTTAAAAGTAAAATCTTATTGAACAATTATATTTTGAAGACTGATTTGATGCAGTCTAATTACTGCGTAATGCTTACACAATAACTATAATAAAAATAACATTAGTTATCTTTCATTAATGATGATAGTCATATTTTTGTTTCAGGATCTCTTGTAATTATTTATGAAAACTAGAAAGAGACATGACACACAGAATTTCTAAAATTAAAGCTCTTAATAACACTTTTTATTCATAACAGAATCAGAAATTCAAATAGAGTTATTTTTTAAGTATTTAGAGAGAGAGAGTAATATAGTTTTTGCCGAGTCAACTAAAAATTTCAATATTCAATGAAACTCTCAGGCCTATAATCTTTCTAAAAACCTTTCATTTAATTACTGCACTTATAAATATACTTCAATGAAATGATTTCTTATATATTTACAAAAGAATAAAACACTCATACTAATGAATTATCATAATAAAAGACCTTCAAAACTTTTTTGTTTTTATTTGTGGATTAAAAAAAGATTTTATTTGTGGAAGTTACTGTTTATTATTACATAAATGCTAAGATTATATTAAATTTAACTAAAGTTAAGTTTTTATAAGGTTCCTGCTGTAGCTTAGAAAGTTAATTTATAATTCCTAAGCTACTGCATAATATATTCTGCTTACAGTATATTCCTTATTTACATTATTTATATCCTAATATAATAAGGAAATTAATGTAAATCATTGTTTATTTTTTCATCAATTTATATAAGTACACTTTCTAATTTTATATGTACTCTAAATCTTATTGTTAGTGACTACTGTTTTGAGGTGAGCTTCGTAAAACATATTGTTCCTTAACTTTTGGAGGCCAGTGTATTTTAACTTATGGCATCCTAGTCTGATACCGATTATTCAACAAAGCGAAAAGCTGCTCAGATTTTCTGAAATAAAACTACGTTTTATTACCAGAACTTCATTGTTTGTATGAAATAAAGTTCGCTTTTTGGGGTACAATTTTTTAAAATTCTCATAAATTGTTTGTTTGAAATGGAATCGAAACAGGTAATTAACAAATTTATCATAAATAAATAAAAACTGAGAAATTGAAAAATTAACAGAGAGACAAAATTTTAGTAATGCAGTTTATGGTAAACAGAGAAATAATTCTTTACTAACAGCAGTATTACAAGATGAAATTTTTTCCTATTTTCGTTTAGCTAAGTAGAATTTTAATTATAAGAATCTTCTTATAATGAACGGACTTCCAATAGATTTTTGGAATACTAATATTGATATCTATGATTAAATTTAAGGCAACTTTATCTTAAAAATCAGCTCTTTCATTTCCACAGAGTTCGCGATGAGTAGATAAACGGATATTAATTTCCTTATTTTTAAGCGAATTGAAGGTTACTGGAATTTATTGCTAATTTGTAGCTGTGATGATAATACTCAAAAGGTGAGAAGAAGAAAGACAATCAGACAAATAAGATATTTACAAGATGATGCCCCATTGTCCTTGATCCAAATTATTTAGACCCATCAACTTTCGGTTACCATGATGAGACATCTACTAGGTGCTCCACTGTAGAAGGTGACATCATTTCCTCCTCTTGTTGTGCTTAAACCCTACAAGCCGGGGGTTGTATAAAAATAATTTCAACATTAAAATTGTGTAACACCAACGCAATCATTATAAGAATTTATGGAATATTATCATATGTAGGTAAGTAAGTAACTTTAAAGTAGTAAAAGATGAAAATTTCAGATAAAGAAGTTTATTACTTTAGAGATTAGATGTAGTGATATTTTGATGTGAACGGAATAAGTTTTTCCCCTTGTAGATCAGTACAAATAACTGGAATGGTTTTTCTGAATCCAATATATTTCATGATTCTTCTTCAGCAGACCCGAAATTCTTATTAAAAATACCCTTGAAAATAAATTTCAGGTATTTCACTTTGCTATTAGATTCATTAAAATATGTAATAATGAATCCAAAATAAATATATGTTCATAGTCAAACATTATTGATAGTGAAATGATATGGTTGAAAAAGAAGACGTGTTTTAGTTATGAATAGTCTGCGCGTAGTAAATAGTAGTAGTAGTTATGAATAGTCTGCGCGTAGTAGTAGTAGTTATGAATAGTCTGCGCGTGCCCAAGTAAAAATGTATCAAATACTCTAGAGTGGCGAACTAAAAAATATTAATGGTATTTCCAGTAACACACACACATCGATTCGTTTATTAATAATTAAAAGAATACAAAGCCAGATGCTCTGCCAGATGCCAGTCTTTCATGACTTGCCCAAGTCATGAAAGCCTCTGTTTCTTAATGAATCTTACTATATTTCTTATGATTGATAAGAGTTCATCTTTCATTATTAGTTTTAATTCTCCATCTATTCTTATTTAACTGTAACAGACCAAAGATTTTTTAAAATTCAATTAAGTACTTTCTGTTAAAAAAATTACTAAGTTATTCATGTCTTTCTGAGTCAAAGTCTCGCTGCTACTATGGGCAAATAATTGTTTCTGAGTAATTAATGGGTACCTTATTTTTTATTTCAAATGAATGAATAAGGAAACTCAATGACGCGACAGCCTAGAATTAGAATTCAATTCCAAATTTTACGCGAAAGCCTGAGATTCTGTGAGGTGATTATGTAAATTGATATAATTCCAGTAGCTTATTTCTACTGTTAAAAGGATAACATTTCTACATTTTAGACTACTACTATTAATGTACAAGATTTACATCTGAACCTTTCTTCCCACACTGCACATTGAAAGCACATTAGATCTTACAAAACAGTTCAGATACATATGTCCCTACTAAACATTAAAAGTACATGAAGATACTGAATGCCGCATTCCAGACATCAAGAAAATGTCAGGAATTAAAATTTGCTTATAAAATTATTGCTTTATGATACATTTTAGACTAAAATTACATTCATCTTAATTTTATTACGAATAAAAATATTTTTATGGCTCATTAAAGCAATATACCCCATTAGTTCTTAGAATAGCACATATGAGTTCTTTTAAATATTTGCACATATAAGTGCTTTTAAATATTTATCGCTTATCTTAACAAATTGGGAGTCAATAATATTTTTTTAAGAATTTTCTTAAAAAATTTTATTGAACAGTTATGGCACTATCTTTTGCGTTTTTTTGAGTTAATGATGTGTTATTTGTGAATGTGTCTGAAATCTTAAAATGTTGCATTTCTGATTTATAAGAAGTTTTCCTTCTAGTTCCAATACTGTCATTTTCTTTAAAATATGCATTAGGATAAACTGCATTTTATTTGAGTTGCACTCATTTATAAAAATTGATCTCTTAGAGGAAAATATGGAAGTCCATCTGAGTTACAGAAGATCCAGTTCTTTGCAGAAGTTAATGAAAGTAGGCAAACATGTTACGTTACATTTGTGGAAAATATCAATCCGCAGCAACCCACTTGGTCCTGCCTGAACGCCAGAGGGCGTTCTTTGCAACTTGTATTTGTTATATAGTTTTTAGTCGCATCTTTTGTTTTTGCTTGCTTTTGTAGGAGAACTATGTTTCTCAGCTCGGGTCGGTTTAATCGGCCAAAAGTATTTGTTATTTTTTTTTCTGTTATTAAATATTAATTTCGTTTTCAATTGCGTATTTAATTAGCATACTTCTGCAGTGCCTTCACCGGATCTATTTAGTTATTTGTTTGATATATATATATTTTTTTCATGGTGCATCGACCGGGAATAGAACCCGGGCCGCCCGCGTGGCAGGCGAGCATTCTACTACTGTACCACCGATGTGGAATCATTGCCCTGGGAAAGAACACCCAGCTGATATTTTAAGCAGAGGGATGTCAATTAAGGAATTGAAGAATAGCGAACTTTGGTGGCATGGGCCATCTTGGCTTAAACAAGCAGATCAATTTTGGCCCAAAATCAAAACGAAAAATATAAGAAATCAAGACTTAGAATATAAAAGTAAATTTAGTGACATTCCACAAAATGAAATTGTCCTCGAAAATCTTGAAAAACTCATAAATATTGATAAATTTAGCAGTTATCTCAAAATATTGCGAGTAACTAACTGCCTTTGTACTTCGATTCGTAAACAATGCTAGAAACACTTCAAAGACAAAGGGTGCCCTAGAAACTGATGAATTAAAAATATCAGAAGAATATTGGATTAAAGAAACCCAAAAAGAAGCGTATGGACCCGAGTTGATAGATTTGGAAAAAACTCAAAGAGTTAGTGATTGTTCAAAGATTTGTTCTCTAGTACCATTTTTAGATGATAGGAATATTTTACGAATAAAGGATAGATTAGGCGAATCAGAACTTTCCCTGGGTGAAAAACAACCTATTCTTTTACCCAAAAACTCAAAAGTTTTCGGAATTATTAGTTATGCATGAGCATACAAAGAATTTTCATAGTGGAGTAACAACTACTCTTGTAATACTCAGAAGGAAGTTTTGGATAGGGAAAGGGAGACAACTCGTCAAGAGTGTTATCAATAAATGCTTAATTTGTAGGAAATGTTAAGCCAGCTAACCAAATAACAGCGCAACTTCCAAAAGATAGAATTTTAGAAAATCCTCCCTTTGAAATTTGTGGTCTTGACTTTGCAGGACCAATATTTTACAAATGTGATAAAGAGGTCAGAAAAACTTATTTTGCAATTTTTACCTGTGCTGTAACTAGAGGAATAAGCTTAGAATTAGTGTCATCGATGTCTACAAAACATTTCTCACTCGCTTTTCGGAGATTCATTTCCAGGCGAGGTAGTTGCAGCGTTGTTTATTCAGATAATGCTAAAACATTTAAGACTGTAAACCGGGACCTCATGGACTTTTTCAACATTTTACAGCATTCGGAATTTAAAGATTTCATTTCATCTCGTGGGATTAGATGGAAATACATCATTGAAAGAGCTCCCTGGTGGGGCGGATTTTATGAACGGCTCGGGAAATCAGTAAAAGATCCACTCAGGAAAATTCTTGGGAAAACTCTCCTAACGTTCGAAGAACTAGCAACGATTATAACTGAAATCGAATATGTTATCAACTCGAGACCTTTATCTTATGTGACAGATAAATTTTCTGAGCCCGATCCTTTAACACCTCTTGACTTCTTACAATATGGAAGAAAAAATCATGACTATCTTCTTCACTTCGCTGAATTGGCAAATAGTCTGTCAAATAGAGAATATTTGATCAAGAGAAAGCAATATCAGACTGTTCTTTTGAAACATTTTTGGATCAAATGGAAAGAACAATACCTTCTCGATTTGAAAACTGTACATCGTTATAAGTCACCAAATGTTCGCCCAGAAGTGAAGATTAATGATGTTGTGCTCGTCGAAGGATCCTCTAAATCCAAATTGCTATGGGACTTAGGAATAGTTCAAGAAACTGTTCAAGGTAGAGATGGACACGTTAGAGCCTGTATTGTTAAAACCATAAAGGGACTTTTCAGAAAACCAGTACAATTGATATACCCTTTCGAACTGAACGAGTGAACTGGTTTTTATGTATCCTCTATTGATATTTTTGAAACATTTATTGAAAATACCTTTATTTGTAACCTGAATTCTGTATAAGTTTAATTGTAATTTAATTGATTCATATGTTTGATTGTAATTTTGTATATTTTTATACTTCTAATGTTCAAATTTTAAGTTTTAAAATGTTGATATAATTTAGTGATTTGTGAAATTTTCAATTTTTTCCTATTTATAATTACAGTAATTTGTTCAAAAATTTAATAATTTGTTCGCCAACATTGAATAATTTTAATCCTTATAAAAGCTGTTTTATATAAATATTTGTTTAAATGTAGTAAGCAAACTGGAATAATCTTGTGTATAAGTTTGTAATCTTTGAGTATTAACCATTTAATATTAGTTTATTTTTTGTCAATTTGTAACTAAAGTTTTCTTGTATTTGTTTTATTGCAATAATTCTATAGATACTATTGATGAACTCTTTGGAGAGTTCATGGTGGGGAGCTGTGGGAAATATCAATCCGCAGCAACCCACTTGGTCCTGCCTGAACGCCAGAGGGCGTTCTTTGCAACTTGTATTTGTTATATAGTTTTTAGCCACTCTTTTGTTTTTGCTTGCTTTTGTAGGAGAACTATGTTTCTCAGTTCGGGTCAGTTTAATCGGTCAAAAGTATTTGTTATTTTTTTCTGTTATTAAAAATTAATTTCGTTTTGCGTATTTATTTAGTATACTTCTGCAGTGCCTTCACCGGATCTATTTAGTTATTAGTTTGATATATATATATTTTTTTCAACATTCAACTATAGTTTCGCTTCACATTTGATAATGCGAACCGAACTGACCAAAGGTTAAAGGATTTTTAATTTGTGTAAAATGATCCTTAAAATAGAGATACAATGTACGATTTTTAGAATGACTCTAACCTTTTTTTATCCTACGCCCTACCTAGGTTTTTAAATCATTAAACTACGTCGAGCATCCTAATATACTCGAGAATAAAACGAAAGGTCATCTTCCGCAGAATTTCTAACTGTGACGTCATTAAATCCAGATCAAGAGTAGAGGTGGTCACCAGTCATTTCTTCAAGTCCACACAAGGGGTAAGTCGGAGAGTCCGTTAAACTGAAACGGCGGAGGTGTACCTGAAGGAAATAAGTAAAGGTGCTCTCAGCACCTGTACTTATTTCCTCAAGAGCCAAAGAAACAGCTGCAACTTCTCCATTGTGCTGTTATAATATTAGCCAATAGCTTGGCCAAGCTTGAAGCTTTTTGAATAAACTCCAGCACCTGCGTTTCTAATGGCATCCCCAGCAGAGTCATCTGTGTATACATGAAACCAAGTTGGAGAAGGGATAACGCTCATCAATAGTAGCCAGGGCAGCCATCCTTAGTTCAGAATCAGTGGAAACATTTTTACCAGCAGGAATTACCGGTCAAGACGGTCATCAGCTCCATAAACAAGATTTCGGAAGCTGGGAGGTCTAAATAGAGGTTCTCTATCAAAATTCGGAATCTTAAATATCTCTGACAAATCCTTGGTCAGAATCAGAAACGTTCTCTGAGATTTTAATCTAGAGTGAGCAGGTTTTCCAAAAACCTCATCCCTAAAAAGACTTTCAAAAAGTATTAGGGTAACTCTTTGTCGCTTATCTTTCAAAGGTTCCACCTCTGTTTGAATCTGCATATGTTTCAATAGGGGTATGCCTCTAGCCATTTGTAATATATTTTACAAAGCATGTTGACTACTCCCAGTAAGCAAGTGAAATAGCATTGCTGCTTAGAAAACAATGGATCAATTCATCACCAGAAAGTGCTTCTATACTTGATACCTGGTTTAACAAATATTTAATTTTTACACAATGTCAGATATAATAATAAAAAAAGTTAGATATTTATACATTTTTAAAATGTTTTGTGCTTATATAAGCTGAATAATTTTCGCAAATAACTGAATTAATAAAAAAATTAAGGAATTTCAATAGATAACAGGTTGTATTAACCTATTGGCAAGGAAAAAACCCACAAAATTCCTAGAACTCGCCCCGATAGATGTGCAAGCAAATAGAAGCACGTTATTCATGTCCCGTTGTTCAACTGTGGACGGGATCGAATTTATGATCAGCTGAAGCAAAGAACGTGATTCCTCCATTAGGCTACAGTGAGACCAGATTCGGTGATTTTAGAATCCGATCTTCACGTCTGTTTAGTTCTCCGATTTTAAGAAGAATTGCACTGTACCATAAGATAAGCGGTTTGGCTGAACAAGCTTGTCAACAAGTATGTTTGCAGCAGTCATATCGTAGTTGTCAGCAACTGGGGATAATGAAAAGCACAGTCAAAACCCGAAATGATTTAGGACGCTTTCGAGACTCAAACATACCTCAGGAATTAAAATTCTGGGGAGCAATCCGACTTATTCAACAATATTTCTATAATTCGGTAGTTCATCTCAAACATCACATGAATTATTTGCTGTCAGTGCATAGCAACCACAGCCAAACTGACATGTTTATACTTATATTTAGTTTTATAAACTTCGCTTGAAAAAGTTCATAAGTTTATCTCCCACCTCGTTAACAAAAATCTTTAGTGGTTTAAAATATATTTCAAATAGATAATGTTTGTTAAATTAGTCCTCAAGTATAACAAAAGACCATACAGTGATAAGAAACAAACAAAAAGATGACCATCTACAAACTATTTGTTGCCTTTGGACTTTGATCTCCAAGCCTGTTTAGATAATAAGCACAAACGCTTCAACGTGGAGAAATCCTTTGAAATAGGGAAGATCTCCTTTAAGAGCTACACAACATTCATGTATAACGGTGCATGTGAGCTCTGGACGCTACCTTAAGGTTAATGGGTTTAGAATACTCGACCATCACCAAGCACCTCGTAATTTTTAACCCCGGTCAACTGACAAGGTCACACCTGAGCTGGCACCCCCTCTCCACTTTCACACCACACCAGCGAAATTATTTTGGATGTCACATATTAACGTGGACACGTACCCAATCCACGAAGTTCCTGCAACCCAGTGAGGAAGAATGTGGTCATCCTCTAAATCACTGCCAAACGATGCTTCACTTTCTTGATTTAACGAGAAGCATCGTGAAATTACTGAGTCACTGGAGCTCTATATGTTTTCCTCATGCATACATAGCGGTGCAAGCGATCCCCGCACTGTTCCTTAAGTTTAACGGGTTTCGAATACTCGCACATCATCAAGTGCCTTGTAATTTTGAACCCCGGTCAGGCGAGCAGGTCACACTTGAGTTGACACCCTCCTCTCCACGGTGCAGCTTGTCCTTTCTTGGACCTTGCGTCTTTAAAACCAACCAACCCTCCTCTCCACATCCACGCCACACCAGTGTGAGGACTTTTAACGTTATAGATGAGCATGCAAAAATCTCCGATCCACGCAGTTCCCAAAAAGGGACCATCTATAGTCACCATCTCAATCACTGCCTGCGGTAAATGATGCTTCACTTTGCTGATGTTAACGTGAAGCAACCGGCCACTGCAGCTTAATGCTTACGTCAGCAATAGAAATACTACTAGTTCTATAAGGTTTAAAGAAAAAGCCTGAGCGAAACAGGTTAATCATTTATATGTATTAGCATGTTGACCAAAATAGAATGGTAACTATGCATTCTTGGCAGCAGTGAGTCAGAGAAGAGGGGTTGTCAATCAGCGCAAGTAATCGGAATGCGTAGCAGACACAAATACACGAATGATCTGGAAGATCTACAGAGTAACCATGCCACAAAGACAGAGTCACAATCATTTATCAGACATCATTTAAAAGTCTGAAAATATTTGTCAGATACTATGCAGTAAATTAAAAACTTTCTTCTGAACAGTCCATATCGTTTCAGAAAGGGGATGCCAAAAATACGAACTCAATAAAGTAAAAATATTTCAGTGGTTAATCAGCTGATGTCAAATATGTGACGACGTCAAATGTGACGTCAAATACTTACATTCCACACTTGCGTCATACATAATTGCAGCAAACTTGAGCTTCATTTCTAATTTAAAAATATTCATCATTTAAATAAATATTCCACTCCAAAAGATTTCTTTTAAAGTTAGTCGTGACAATCTTTATCTTGCTTTAAAGACAATAACAATAATTGAAAAATTTATTTAAACAAGGTAATACATATCGTTGACAATAAATTCCGGAAAAGCCTAAAAAATACAGTTCATTTTTCTTCAATATTTCTTTGTCACTTTTGGAAGAGGTTTTCCAACCCACATGCAGACGAGGTACTTGGGGGAGAAGGCTGTTCCCTCTGCACACTTCTTGATAAATGGCATCCAGTTATCGCAATGGATGAAGAGCTGATGGCTTCCACTGTGGGGGAAGTGGCCGTACCTCTGGGGGCAATCGAACCACTTTTTCACGTCTTTAGTTTTGTCAGCGATGCAATCAATGTCATCTTCATCGCAATCGGTTGGGGGTGGAGTATTTGGCTTAGGCTTTTTCGTAGATGGTCTCACGGTCGTAGTTGTAGGCACAGGAGTAGTAGTAGTTGTTGTTGGTACTGGAGTGGTAGTAGTTGTAGTCGGTATTGGAGTTGTTGTAGTAGTTGGAATAGGAGTAGTTGTTGTAGTAGTTGGAATAGGTGTAGTTGTTGTAGTTGTTGGTATTGGAGTAGTTGTTGTAGTTGTGGGTATGGGAGTAGTAGTTGTAGTTGTTGGTATTGGAGTAGTAGTAGTTGTTGTAGGTGTCTTAGTTGTAGTTGATGATGTTGTTAAAGGAGTAGTTCTTCGAGGAGGAAGTGGAGTTAAATCTGTAAGAGAACACATTTATTAATAAAAAATACCAAATAAGTCAAATTTCTTGAAAGAAGTTGTAATGTTAAAAAGAGACACGGAATTCAATATTGGAAATTAAGAAAATTACACTTTGAACTTGAAAGAAAATTCGGTATACATCTTAGTTTTAGAACACAACAAAAAGTTTAGTCAATAGGGAGACAAAATAAATCAAAAATAGAAATCTAATAGAAATGTTGTTTTTAGATAGATAAGATAGATATGTACATAAGTTTAAGAAATATGAAACTTTTCTTTATGATCGGTTTTATACAAAACGCACCAACTAAAGGCTTACTACAGCATGCCAGGAGACTCAGAATTACTAAATTTCCGTGACTCTGAATTACATGAAAATACCGAGTCACAAAAACACCTTCCTGATGCATAAAGAATGCTGTCAAGTGCGGGTTGAGAGCACCGAAGACCTTATTGCATGAGTTGTAGCAATTGTTGAAGAAATAAAAGACATGCATGTGATATCGGAAAAATGTTTAGACTTCCATGCATTCAACATCTGATTTCAGTTTACTTCACTTTTGTATTAAGATCATCAGTGAGAAATAAACAAGCTTTTTCTCTTATCGCCCGTCACTTCCTTCTTTATGTGTTATATATATAAATATTCTCCATTACGATTACTTTACTCTATTTGTATATAATTTGTTGTCCTATAAACGGTGTATCAGCTTGCAAAATGAGCTTTAGAATCAAGAAAGTTTGAAACAACCCTGCCTTTTTAATGCACTAAATCACGTTAAGAAAGCATTTTTAACTCAGTATTCTTAAATGATTCAGATCTTCAACTAAGTGTGCATCATATTTTCTATATATTAAAAGAATGATTCCTCCAATTAGTCTGGGGAATGGCGGGTTGTTATGGTAACAACAGTTGTCCATTTCAAATGTGCGTTAAAGGCTTTTTGAATGGAAGGGATATTTACAGTAGTATCTCATGGTATTCTCAAGGCTTTCAATGAGTCATAGATAGAGATTTTTTTGGCTCCACTTGTTGAAAATGTAATGTGTCTTATTTCCCCTTCAACAGACAGACACAGGCAAATCGAAAGGTAGACAGAAAGTACCAATTTAAGAAATTTGTAGACATTTAATTGGAATGCCCTGTACAATTTCATATCATCTTTCATTGATTCTCTGCATTAAGTTTCGAAAACAAAGAAATATATGTCAGTGAGAAATATTTCTGAAATCTGAGAAAATAGTCTTAATGATACAATTTTCATAATTAATCGAGACTGGCAAGAACACATTCCTTTATTAGTTAGAGAAATTTTTATTTTAGATGATATTTTAAAGACCTGTGCACTTCGTATTGAAAAATAAGGCAAAAGTCGAATCTCTAATTCCAAGGTTTCGAGTTGCAAAGAAAACTGATTCTGGAGTTCTTTAAGTTTCTTAGCCACTCAGCAATATACAAATAAAGCTTCTAAAAGTTTCAGAATTTATTTAAATTAAAAAAAAACAGAAATGTTGTAAAATTAAACTAAGATGTTATCACCTGGCCACACAATAAGGAACATAAGTATTGCTGAGAATCTGAGTTCAGGTCTGACTCCTACTGAATTTGCTTCACTTAGGTTTTGAAATTCTTTGGTAAAAGAAAGCACGTAAAGTGCTGAATATCGCAGTACTAAGAGCAAGGCACATGTAGACGAAGCTTCCGATAAAACATCATAGTTGAAGAGGACAATTTTTCTTTCGATTTATGATATCGGTCAATTTAAAGAAAGAATTGACTGATATTCGCCAAAACAAAAATTTAAATGCTGTGAAATGAGGAATTCATTTTATCTGAAAGAACTCTCTATTGCATAGCTTAATAATCGTAAAGAAAAAGGAAATTTGTTCAAATCTATCATTAACACTGGAATCTTCTAAGATGTCTTAATTTTCCAGCCGCTGTAATTATGACTTCTGATTTGTGATTGTATTTTAATACTTCAAAGATTATAAAGTAAAACATGTTTGATTCTAAAACGGTTTGTTAGAATTACTTCTCACTGTAAATTAATACAATTGGCCATTGGCATCATCATATGATGAATGAGTTAGAATCTTCGGATTAGAACTGAATGTATATGTTCAAATTTAAGATTTATTAATTATTAGTTACATCGTACATTTATTGTTTTAAAATGCCCGGATAATTGGATATACTTTGGGCAGTTGGGTCATTAAGACAATTGGGGCATTGTCAAATAATTGGGTCATTAAGACCCACCGTTTTAAAACAAGTGACAAAAATAATGTCATCTTATTTACATACATAATAAAGCAGATGTACCTCTGAATGTACGTTAAGGTTAACGAGTTTATAATACTTGCCTGAAACCAAGGGCCTCATCATTTTGAACTACGGTCAGAGGTCACACCTGAGATGGCTCCCTCCTCTTCACATCCACGCCACAGCAGCGGAAGGACTTTGGGTGTCACAAATAAGCGTGAATGCGTCCCCAACCCACAGAGCTCCAGCAACCCAGTGATGAAGAATGTGGTCATCTTCCTGATCATCACCAGTGGCAAATGATGCTTCCCTTTGCTGGTCTTAACGGAAGTTGCGTGAAGCTGTTGAGCCAATGAATCTCAGCATTTTGTACAATGGGACACCTAGTGGGTGCGATGTCGTAATCTTAAGAGTGTGTGGGCCCTCATTACTTAGAGGCAAGGACCAAGAAGAAGATGCTTGACCCCATGCTTGACCAGCCGGCATTAGAGACCTTATTTCACTTCAAGAACATGGTGATCGTAACATGATTAACATGTCCCAGCGGAATTTAGTGAACAAGATTGATCTTTGGCCAGGCCCGCATAAAACTACTTTCTTCCGGTTGAGAGAAAGATCTTTCCTGACCATGTCATCCTGGCTTTGGTTATATAACTCATGATTTCTCTTAAAGTAAATTAATCTGCTGTTTTGAAATAATGTTTCATGATCAATTATCATGGAACTATTGTCGATAATTACAACATAGTCATACTTTGAAATACTTTTACATGGGACAAATAGTCTGATCAGCTGTGGATGAACTTACCATCCGGATTGATCCTGTAGTCGCACGTGACTTGGTCGGAGGGAAGACACCGCCTGTAGTAGGCGTGGAAGAGCTCAGTCTTTCTGCAGTTGAACATTGTGGGGACGTTGTAGATGCAGATGATGTACTTGGAGCAGTCATCGGGGTGGGGAAAGGTGCCCCAGATGTAAGGGCAGTGGAACTCCTCCTTCTTTTCCTTCTCCTTTTCCTCTTCATCGTCTGTAAGAGGAATATATATATATTAATCAAAAAATGTGAATTTTGAATAGTTATATAAATTTATTTCTTATTAGATTCATATATCCAGCTAAAAAAATAGCAGAATTGTATTGTGTTATGCTTTCGGTTTATTACTTCTATGGAAAGGGCTCATTTAATATAGTAATGTCATTTTAAACGGGTTTAGGAAAGTGGTCGACATCTTAGCTGTTACTTGCCTCTCCAATGTCATTCTTACACCAATGGAGGGTTGTTAGACCTTAATGTAATGAATTTTTGAATCAAGAAATATTGTAGAACAATTTATAAGAATTATTAAATTTATTACATCTAACCACTTCTAGAAAAAAATACAACGTTGCTGTGTTGCTTTCAGACAGAAGAACAATAGCTCATATCTGTCCTATTTTCATATATCTTTGTTGTTAAGCAAATTTTTTAATAATTTTAACTTATATTCTTTTGTAAATTGGATTCATATTGTTTCATGGTAAAATCGTTTCATTAGGAAAGATCTATTGTCGGCAACTTTGTAGCCGTAGCATGCCAAATTTGCATGTTAATGATTCAGAATGTCGCCAAATCGAAAATATTAGAAAACAATTCACTTAATGGGACAGTTCAAACGGAGATAAGGAATAGAAATCAATAATACACACAGATTTAATGTTATATTATATATTGATGGCGCATCATTGAAACGTATTTACTGATATATTAATTGCGGACTATTAAAGATACTTAACTTATTATAGGGCTAAGGTGCCAATGAAAATTGTATCGCGTGCCAAATGCAGCATGTTTGGCATTGGTTGCTGACGCCTGATCTAAAATAATGCCACTGTAAAGCTGTCCATGATAGATGGAAATTTATTCCCTTTTCTAACCATCCTTTCCGGACCTTGAAGGAAACTTTTTGTCAATCTGTGTTTGAGGAAAAAATTAATATTGAACATCTTAAGATCACACATCTTAAATTTGCTTCTAGATGTTTTTTATGATCTTACTAAAATATCATTAAGCAGTGCTAATGCTTTCTAACCAAGTACAATTGATTTCTAATTAACTCGCCAGCTGGGAGCTGTGATCTTACATTTTTCTATTTGATTGTTTTCAAGTTCAATTCTCGCTTTGGTCGTAGATATATGTATGCTTAAAAATCCACTTTCATCCAGGCCAAGAGCCACGTATTGGGTTGATGTCAGTTTCTCTGTCAAATACCTAAACTAAGCTTTATTGACATCGAACTGTATGCGGGATGTTTGGTTTGGTTTGCTTGTCGCTCAGTAGTAATTTTTTGCATGCGAGGGCAAATTAGACCGGAATCTACACTTTAAAGTGAATTCTGAAGCGGTAAAACATAGAAACTCAAGGTGGGAATCGAATCCACTAATTGTAGAGCTGAAGGCCAGTGGGCAAAGAACTCAGCTTCAAGATCGAGCCAAGCGAAGCTTCACATCAGATTGTAGAGCAACAAGCAAAACTGAGTCTCTGAGATTGGTTAGAAACGATTCTTGATAAAAAAAATATTGAAGAAAATCTAAGTCTTAAATAAAACGCATTTCCCCTTTCATAGTTTTATCTAAATTGTTTTTAATTGGCACGGATTTCCCTTTGGGATTGCTCAGTTGTTACTCTAATGGCCTAAAGCGTTTGTTGTAAGGTGTTTCAATGCCCCCTGAGATAATTGCCTTCGAGGAGGATTTTTCATACATAGTAGGACGTATTCACATGCCGCAAGAGAAAATATGGAAAACTCCCAAGCACCCACAGATACGAAGCTGAAGGCAGAATCACAACACACACAATTCTATTGTTAAGCAGTACCTAGGATCATATCCGTCACCTTTCGCTATGAAGAAAGCTCTCCTATCTCTTGGCCATGGCAAACTGATATGATTTTACTTACAAAAATGTGGTAATTTTATATATAAAATGATGACTTACCTCCACCTACACCTCCAGGTCTGTCCCCGCATTTGACATGCTTGTCTTCTCGGCATTCCTCCTTCCGCTCATCGTAGAGGGTGGACGGAGGACACTTGTGGAGGGTTGGGATGGAGAAGTGGCATGCGTAGAACCGGGAACAATCCTTTGGGTCAGGATATCGTCCGTAAGGAAATGGGCATGAGAATCCGTTTACTTTTGTAAGAGAAATTGATTTTTGTAATCAATGTCAATACATAAAAATTATTAAATAAAAAATACCTTATTGCACCACGCGTTATTTCAATATATTAGTTGCATAATTTATTTTACAAAGAGTAAATTTAAAAACTAATAATTCATAGTAGGAGAGGCGACAGAAAAAATACTTTTAATGAAATTTTAGATTAGGATGAACATGTTAGATTAGGTTACTACGAAACGCTTTCCGAATGAGTTATCACATTCATTTTGCATTTAATAAATATTACACACAAGTTGAAAATGAAATCATCACATTGGTAGAAAAATCAACCTTGAAATAAAGCACTGTTATGTTCTTTTGGTTTGAGGATTTATTATGAGCTCTCCTAATGAGTAAGCTAAGCATATTTTATTTCATAATTAAAAAACATATAGCCGAAAATATAAGCACTTTTGTACTCGCCAGAATGGTAAAAAAAAGCATGGAAGCAATCACTGCCACAACAACAATAAGCACAGTTTTTAGAGAAACGCTGCATCGTAAAGATTTAATGTTTTATGCCAAGAGGCATCATATATAGCGGAGCAAGCGAGTCCTGGGCTGTACCTTAAGGAGCTAGAAATACTCTCCTGTCACCAAGCTCCTCTTCATTTTGAACCACGATCAAGTGATGAGGTCCCACCTGAGTTGGCACCTTCCTCTCCATTTCCACGCCACACCAGACTTAGATGTCACATATTAGCATGGACATGTCTCCAACCCATTGTGATACAACAAGCCGGTGAGGGAGAATGTGATCACCCTCCCAATCACAGGTCTCGACAAATGATGTTCCATTTTGTTGATCTTAACAGGAAGCGGCGTAAAGCTAATGAACCACTGCAGCTCTCAAGAGGCAGGAGAAATTATATATATGTATATACATATACACACACATATATATATATATATATATATATATATATATATATATATATATATATATATATATATATATATATATATACGAGGTTTGTCCGGAAAATACGTATAAAAGTTGAATAATAACTTTATTTTACTGTTTGCAGTCACCACCAGGTGGCACTACTACTGTAACCAATCCCATCAACGCTCATCAACCACTCTGTGTGTAAGTAGGAGTGTGCGGCTGCTTGTTGAAAGTTACTCTTTTTCACCTGCCGTCGGCATGGAGCTCTCTCTGATTGAGGAACAGAGCCAGAGGGTGAACGGAAATTTTTACGTTGAAGTTTTTACTCAAAGCTCGTGTGGCCCAAGTTCGACCGGATTTGGCAAAAGGGGGCAGGTGGGTGCCTCATAACGACAATGTGCCCGCTCACACGTCGCTCGTTGTGCGTGACGTTTTGGCCCGAAGCTCAATCACCGTTACAGGCCACCCACCTTATTCACCCGATTTAGCCCCTTGTGACTTCTTCTTGTTCCCTAAATGCAAAATGCTGCTTTCGGGGCGGCACTTGGGAGATGTGGAAGGCATCAAGGTAGAAACGACACGGCAACTGAACAGCACCACAACTGAAGACTTTCAGCAATGTTATCAACAGTGGAAACGGCGTTGGCAGAAGTGTATCTCGTCTCAGGGTGAATATTGAGACCATACTGTAATACCTGAATAATTGTAAAATAAAGTTATTATTCAACTTTTATACGTATTTTCTGGACAAACCTCGTATATATATATATACGTATGTGTGTGTATACATATATATATATATATATATATATATATATATATATATATATATATATATATATATATTGCCTTCCAGATGATTCTGGAAAATCTCGAAATATGCGTTGGAGGTACTTATTGAAACATCTCAACTATTTGTCGCCAGTTTTGCCTCAAAATATTGCCAAATTGCCAATTTCACACATCAAGTATGTTTATTTTACATAAGGGTTTTTCGCATAGTTTGGCTTAAATTAAATGCCGATACATTTGATTACTTTTGTTTGATTTCTGTGAGAAAGCAAACCTTATGGGAAGGCAGCACCAAGCTTTCCTCAACAATATATTTCTGTAGCTTTTCAAGGTCTCATTAACGGCTACTTTCAAAAAGCAATGTAAGGTATGTCTCTGTAATTGAAGAAATCTTTTAAAGCAAAAGTAGTTATATTGCTTTAATTGTTCAGAAATATTATAAAGTTGAGCTAAGAAAACTAAAAATTTAACTGCACCAAAAATTGTAAAATTATTTGTAAAAAAATTTATTTGTGTTTTAATACTCTGCAAATTGAATATATGTTTTCATCTTTATTAAAAAAGATATTTAATTATCACATTGTTTATCTTTGAAGAAAAATACTTAAAAAACAAATAATATGATAAATTCATAAATAAGATAGCAGTATTAAAACACATGCAATTCCTGCTCGACACATTTTCTTTTTCGGTATTTTGTTTTGCTGTTTAATAAGAAGGAACTATTTTTTATGTATTTTTTTATAAATATTTTATTTTTTATAATAATTTCCAATATTTCAATTATTTTAATTAAAAGTACTCAAAATTATTACAAATATATTCGCTATATCAGTAATTTCACACAATCTATATTATGTATAATATTGACGGAAAAATTTATAACGATTAATAAAATCCTTTCCTCTTAATTGTATGATCGAGTCACAATTCCTAAAAAATGAAAATTAGCTTTCATCAATTGAATTTAGAGTGAAATGTTTCCTTTGTTAATGATGTGTTATTGGCCATAATAACAAAAAATGAAAATTTAATTTTTTTTATTTTATTCACAATAGTCACATATTTTTTTCATTTAAAGAAATTTCATCGTGTGATCTCTTATACCAGAAGATTTTTTATACTTTATCAAAATTTATCCGTTATTCTAAGACCTATATTATTTTCGTATGCGCGAACAGTTTTAGATACTGCATAATAATATATATATATATATATATATATATATATATATATATATATATATATATATATATATATATATATATATATATATATATATATATATATATATATATATATATATATATATTTATTTATTTATATATGTATATATATATATATATATATATATATATATATATATATATATATATATATATATATATATATATATATATATATATATATATATATATATATATAAACGGCCTATCGAGGGCCACCTTCCAGTCCCACCAAAATAGCTAGAAGATTCGATACACAAGAAAAACTCTGCAAAATAGTGTCCCCATTAATCAAGGTTGGTTATTCTGAATCTAAAACTTATATCCTCGGTTTATCACTTGGTTTCTAGGAGCAGAACTGGCAGCTGAATGGCTGGCCCTTTGACCTTCGATACAACAGTTCGAGACCTCGATATACTTGATAGTGGATGCTTATAGTGATTCAGATTCTCTTTTGAATTGTAGCTCTCTGTTTAAATAGCACAAGTGTGCAAGAAATGAGCGTTGAGCATCAAAATAACAAAATCAAACCAAACCGGTTTTCAATGAAAGTGTTAAAGGAGAACGTCTTAACGGGACGTGCAGCACCATCTTACATGAAGGACACTTCAAGTATTCTGTTTATTGCAAGTCAAAGAACGTCTTAACAAGACGTGCAACACAAGACGGACACCACCTTAAATGAAGGATACATAAATATAGTAACCGCCCCACCCGAAGGTATACGGTGAAGACCGATCGTGGAAGTGGATACAAGTGCGGCCAAGCGACCGATACGCCCAGCTGACATGCCAGTGTCACATGCAACGACGGCGTGGTGCCAATCACATGAAGCATACGTCAAGTAACACAAATATCTACTGCAGTGCATGTCAAATATAATTTCGTAAAAAAGTAAAATATCACGAGGATTTGATGTTTCTCGCATGGGACTGTTTTGGCCATATGTCCCACATTTAATGAAAAAGATGCTTCATTGATTCGCATGGCCTTCGCCAATCATTATGAGTCTCGTTCCAATCCTGCAAACTCACATGTGGCAAGGACTTGTTTCTTATCATAATCTGTAGGTAATACCTTGAAAACACCTAGTACGAATGTAAATGCAAGATATTATGCAAAACACGGACATTTATGGATTCCTCGTTACCCTTTAAACTTCACGAGCACACTCACTCTACACAGAGGAATTGGCTACCAAATTTTCTATGAGACTGTAAGCAACAGGAATGAGGTTCTCGCTGAAAGATGGTTTGCCACTTCATGGACGATATCCTCCACACTTTCCGCTTAGGCCATGGTGGCCTGGTTAGTTAGGGCAACGTTTTCATTATAGGAAAGTAGTGAGTTTAAATCCGGGCTTAACTGAAGATCTCTCGTCTTCACTAACGGCGGGTGACGCATGTGAAACAGGTCATAGTCACAATGTCCTCCAAGTGAAATGATACTTCTAGAGGTGGCAGTTCAAGTATTAGAAGGTCTTCTGCTTGATCCTTGGTTTTAAATTACGAAGATCCGGCTGCTCCTACTAACTGGTTGAGCCCAATTCAGGGCTAAGAACTGGGAAGAGAGATGGTGCAACAACAATACTTTCTGGTTCCACAAAATGTCGTACTGAATTCAATATCCCATTCCTGAAACTGCACTGGACCTGGTTTCTTTCTACCTTTTGGAACATTCGCAATACTATAGTCCTGGATCCATCTTTTATGTAGAAAACTTTAACCATAAAATTTCAATCCAGTAACGATAGACATGCTGGCAGCCGAATGACCAGCGCTCTTCCCTTCTGTTCGATAGTTCGTGGATTCGAGTCCCAGTTTACGGTTGGATGCTGGTAGTGCTTCGGAGTCCACTTTAAATTGTAGATCCCCTGGCTTAATTGGCTCTATTGTGCAAGAAATGAGCACTGATGGACAAACAAAACAATAATATGCTACAGCTATTGAATCAGGGGTTCGTTACCAGTCTGTGTTTTATTGTTAGTTCGATATGAAGAAATTGTCTGGTATAGTATGTGAATGCCATTTATAGATATTTATTTTGATTATTTGTAGTAATTTTTTTTTGTTAAAAATTCAAAGGTTTTCTGATTTTTCGAACAAAAATTTTTTTTTTCCAAATACAATTAATTTTATGATTTTTTTAGAGTTAATACCAATTTATGACGTACCATATGCATACTTTGCATATTAAGAATATTCCATTAATATTTTTAGTAACATGTAATATAAAAATATCTTGCCATACCTTTTGTTGTACTTATTTCAGTTGTCGTAGGCCGGTCTTCCATGGGTGTTGTTGGGTGAACTGTTATTGGTCTTCTACTGGTCCGCATCTCTATAAAATCAAATTTTTAAATATTTCTTTTTTTAACATGGATATTTCTTAATATGAAATTTTTAGATATTTCTCATCATTTGCGTTTATTATTTCTTTTAATTAAACAAAAGAAATCAGAATTTAAAAATATTTACAAGATTACAAGCTGGTGGAAAGGTTCTTGAATCAGACAAAACGGTTATGTTGTCTTTCAGAGATATAATATAACAATGTATGTGAACCGATCTTGGATGAAAGGTATTTCCAAGGATGGAAACAAAAAATTTAATATTAAGAAAATGTTTGCTTCCATTGCAATCGTTTCATGATCCAGTTTGATTTTTCGTAGCATTAATTACATTGCTCAAAAATGTTTACAAATATCTTGGTGTTACATTGAAACTGGATAATTTGTCGCAGCAAATATCATAACTAGCCTCAAAAAGAAAAATGTAAAATTTAAGATGCATATCTTTCTACTTTGGTGTCCATTAACGATTGGTTAGCACCTCGTAGCTAAATACATATAAAATGCTCCAAAGTTACAGTTAGTATAGTTTACAGTGACTGCTGTCAAATCCAAAAGTTTTCACTCTAGACAGAGTTGTATTCACTTTCAACATAGCTTGGTTGCTGCACAGCGGCACTCCTTAAAGCTCTTGTGAGGTATTCAAATATCCACTACGTCAATTGCCTTTTCGGAGATAAAGGCCCTCATTAATAAATCGCAAGGGTGAAAACCTAGAAAACTCCAAAGCAACCACCTCGATAGATGTACATGCACAAAAGCAACAATCATCTCCCGTTCATCAACAGTGGCTCGGATCCAACCAAGAAAATGTTCGAAAAGTGTTTCTCTGTGCGATTAGGACACGGTGAATGTCTCCCTTATAACTTGGATAGACTAACTTGTAAGTAAACTTTCGATAAACCCAGTATATTTTACCAAACTGTTATGGGAATAGCATACAGAATAAATACAGATTAACTCTTTGTCCAATGTGTTTTAAAAAGCAACTATTATTACTCCATTTAACTCATTATTTGTAAATGACAGTGGGAAAAACATGGTAAATTGTGGCAATAAACCATGTATCTTACTATTGCTTTCATTAAATAAGTGAATATATTTAGTTAGTAAGCACAAACAACAGAATATTATCTTTGCCGAAGCAACTGCGCCTTACGGTCACGATCCAGTCTCTTTCCACACTTGACCGACCTCTGGTTCTTGCACCTTCTGTTCCTTTCGTCGTAGAGGTCGCTTCCGTAGCACTGGAAGAGGGCGGGCACGTTGTAGATGCACACATAATATTTAGAGCAGTCTACGGGGTGGGCGAAAGTACCCCAGATGTACGGACACTTGAACTCCTGGTCCTTATCTTCTTCTGATTCGTCTGGAAAAGAGAACGAAAGGTCTAGATTATTAGACATTCGGTACTTAATCGGAAAATGTTTGCGAAAAAATTAAACATTTTTGTTTTCTTTTTATTTATTTATTTATTTATAAATCAAATGCATATTAAAGACTCAACATTTCTTTTCATTTCGTAGTGGTACATACATACATAGTATTTCAGGCGAGTCCCGGATTACGCCTTAAGGTTAACGGGTTTGTAATACTTCATCATCCAGCTTCTCGTTGTTTTGAACCCCGGTCTGGCGATGAGGTCACACCATCCTCCTCTCCACATCCATGCCACACCAGCGGACGGACTTCGGACGTCACAGATGAACGTGGACACGTGCCCAACCCAAAGATCTCCAGCAACGCCGTGAGGGAGAGTAAGTGGTCATCCTCCCAATCACTGCCCTCGGCAAATGATGCTTCACTTTGCTGATCTTAACGAGAAGCGGCTTGAAGCCACTAGAGCTCGACGGTCAACTATACAAAGAACTAAACACAGCTTGTGAACTTCTGTCAGACTCTGAGCATTTGTGTAAGAGAGATGTGAAGAATACTGCCGGAAGGGTATCACCACAAACGTTTATGTGATACTTTACACCCTCTAGACATAATACTTAAAATTAAACAAGTTCTTCTTACCCGATTTGTCATCGTCGTCATCCCTTCCTGACTTATTGCACTTGACACGGTTTTTGTCCCTGCACTGCTCCTTCTTCTCGTCGTACAGCTTACCCCGGTTGCACTGCATCAGGTGGGGTACGCTGAAGCGGCATTCGTAGTAGAGAGAGCATTCTTTCGGGTGGGCGTATCTCCCGTAGATAGCGGGACACACAAAACCTCCTTTGTTTTTCCAGTAGTCATAGATTTGACGCCAGTTCCAGAAATCTGGGGAATGAATTAATGTTAAAATAGCACATCTTTCTAAAAATTGAATACTTGAACATTTGTATACCAAAAAAATTAACGAACATCTCAAAATCAGAGTGTATTTATTAATAATACTAGAGTTCAGTAACCGGATAATGTATATAAATGGCTATAAAACGAGATTACAAACGCAAAACATATACAGCGTTTCCAATATTAGCTAAATGCATTTAATTTATATTGTCATGATACTAAAAACATTGTTACAGTTAATATCTGGGGAAACCACTATATTATCGGTTAATTTTCATAACATGTATCATAATTACATATCATTTATAACCACTGGCCAAAGCCTGGTGGCGAAATGCAGAGCTTTGTGTTTCCAAAGCACAGGTCCGACGTTCGATCCTCGGGCTGCCCAAGGTCGACTCAGCCTTTCATCCTTTCAATGGATCGATAAAAGTGAATACCCACTTTTATCGAATAGAGAATCAGAACTCTTAAAATCCAGATTAGAATCCAAAGAAATTAAAAAAATCATCCCAATTTTATCCATAAAAATAGTTGACATGATTTTAATGTTTAACAGTTTGATTGAGAGTTAGATTATGCATAAAGAGCTTTGTTGATGACTATTTAAACTTTCTAAAGACCTAAAATCCAAACTAAAAAAATTATGTTAAATTCAATTACTGCTCAATGAACATAGTTACACCTTCTGATTAATAATTGATGTTTGATTATGCTTTGATTGCCATTTTCAAGCATCAAGAACCTAGGATTCACGTTTGGATTAGGATTTAAAAAAATTAAAATTCATCTGAATAACAATTTATTGCATAATAGTGACATTTTTATTGTACTTTAGCTGATTAATAAGTATCTTTGAATCGTACCTACAGCTTCAAAATTTTCTGTAAGATTCAAATTTCTGTTAGAATTCCAGAACTTTTACGATTATTTATTGGTCGCATTTACGTAGGGTGCTTTTTTAGATTTTACAAAAGACTAATAGAAGGCACTGCTGAAATAGTATCTTCAGGATAGTCATAAAATTAAAAAATTTTTATCTTGGGGCATCATAGAAATTGTCTGCGAGTTTGTTTATGGTGAGTGTTCTAAAGAAGTAAATAAATGAAAAAAATGGAAGTAACTCGTGAAGGTTTCGGTTGAATGATTTGATTTAAAAAAGGCCTCACTCTCGACAGTATCGCTTCATGAAACATTTGGTAATGAAGCATCTTTAGAAAATAGTTTACAACTTTTTTGCTGAGTTTTGTCGAGGTCTTGCGTAGGTGAAAGATGAATCTCGTGAAGGACAACCAAAATCGGAAGTGATGCGAAACGGCGTCGATACTGTGTGTTCAAGATGATTGAAAAAGAACGACATGTCGTGTATAGTTAGATAGAAGCATCCCTTGGCATATCATAGATTGCAAAACATTCGTGAACATTTAGTAATTAAAAAGATTTGTTCCAGGTGGATTCCACACAATTTGACAGAAGCTCAAAATGAGGCATGTGCAAATTGGTGTTAGGAAATGCTAAAAAAAGTCAAATTGGCAACTGCAAAATCCGTATACTATATCGGTACAGGGGAGAAAATGGATATAATCGTATGAGCCGAAACTAAACAGCAATCTACTGTTTGGTTGTTTTCAAATGAGCTGAATCTTTCGAAAGTTCTCGTTCGCGAAACACTTCCAATAAAATGATTGCTTATTTATTTGACCTTACAGAAGACATCGCAACCATTCCTTTAGAAGTTCGAAAAACTGTTAAGTCTAAAAACTATACAAAAATGTGTTTGCCAAATGCCATCAAGGAAATCAGGAATAACAACAAAAATCACCTGATCATCATGACAACGCCAGCTCCCACACAGCAGTGAAACAATTGATTATTTGAAGGATAAAATTATCTCTTTGCCCATAATCCTCTGATTTGTCACCTAACAACTTTTTATTGTTCCTTTAAGTAAAACAAAGATTCCGTAGGCAGTTCTCCACTTCAAGAAACTGATGATCAAAACCATGTTTCTGAGCTATTAATTTCAAAATGGAAAAACTCTTTCAAGATTAGTCTCAAAGGATGGAAAAGTCTATAAATCTTCTTAAAGGCGAATAATTTGAAGAGCAATAAAACAGTTTGGTCCAATAAAGTTCTTTTTCTTCCTACTTTTTGTAGAAAATCTAGGCAATCCTAGTCTTAAACATTCTTCGAACATGATCGTAATCTTTATTTTATCAATAAATAACTTTGTACCACGAGTAGAGTATCACTAATGAGCTTAGGATTTATATTTGGATTAGGATATAAATTGGCACAGATCAAATTAATATAAATTCAAAATACCAAATTCTGAGTTTGGTGTTTTTTTTTGGAGGATTTTCTAATCTATGTGCCAACCTCATTTTTATTACGTCATCGATATGGATGTTTATAAGAATTATGCAGAAAATTCTATTTTTGCAACTCTAGTATTCACGTCATCACTGACGTCACTACGTCATCTTGGCAATATTTCTTCATCGCCAAAATAATTCAGAATTTAGCATTCCGGATTATATGGCATGTGTGCTGAAAAATTTAAATTCTTTCACATTGCAGAAAATGCGTAATTTTTCGAACTCCTGCGGATTGATGTAAAATTGTTTAAGCTAAGAATATCATTTATGAGTATCAAGAATCCAGAGTTTTCAAGATTATTTATTGGCGATTTAATATGATCATCATCTTTCCTTCATCAATGAATAACTAGATTAAGCCTAAAACATCATTTATGAGTATCCAGAATCTAAAATGTTTAAGATTATTTATTGGCTATTTAACATGATCGTTAGGTTCACTTTATCACTGAATAACTAGATTTAGCCTAAAATATAATTTATGAATATCAAAAATCTCTTATTATTCAAATCATTCAGAATTTTCAATCAGAATTTGATTGAAAATTCTAAAAGAAGATGAATATCAAAAAAAAAATTCAGATCAGAATTTTACAAAAAAACAGAAGGTTTAAACTAAACTCACGCATGGGCTGGTTAATGTCCAATGCTTCGACAGGGTCTTCATCATTTTCTTCGTAACAATGAGCCACTGTCACTGCTACAAGCAGAACTAAAATAATAAAGAAGAATCAAATGACAGAGAGAAAATTAGAGAAACAGCAATAAAAATTGTTCGTTAAAAATAACTTGTAAGATTTCAGAGTAAGTTTATAGATATCTTGTCTGACATAATCTGCCTAACTGATTCAAATTTCTGAACAATTTATTAAACAATTCCCAAATATTTTCTAGAATATTAGTTCTATAATTTCATGATGGGGTACTTAATTGTTGTCATATTGATATAACATAATAATAAATATAATAAACTTATAAAACTAAAATTCTAGGAAATATTTGTGAATGTTTCATTTTCAGGGAAACACATCTCAAATCAAAATAACAATTTTTTGTAGGAAAAATGCCAAAAACTTTTACCATTTTAGTTTTGGAATTTCACTATTAAGTCTAATAATTAAGAAATTAAAATTTCTGATCAAAGTAGTAATTTATTGTTTAGAAAATTTCAAATTTATTATAGAATCCTAGTTTTATATCGAAATTTAATATTTGATCATATAAACGATTCTAATTTCAGAATAAAATGTAACTAATTGCTAAAAAATTCACATAAATTTTCTAGAATTTTTGTTATACACTGCTGGACAATTGCTAAAGACGAATCACAAATTGCAATGTAGCATAACATTAAGCGAGACATGAGGCCTAGTAGGATAAAATATGGTTGCCACACTGTTCAGACATTAGAATAAAGAATATTTATTGTTCTGGAAAGTAAAAAAGCTGTGAAACATCTGAAAGAAAAAAAGATGTTCATTTGATGCTACATACGGAAAAGTGGAACAATGCATCTAAAAGTCAGCACGCACCTTGAAGAAAGGTATCAGTACGGGATATGTCCACCGTGGAGTGTGATGCAACATTCCACACGTCGTATCATACTTTGCAAAACATTATCCAGCAGCTGTTGAGGCAATTTATCCCATTCCTCTGGGAGTGCACGGATGAGTGTGTTCTTGTTTGTCGGAGGATAGTTTCGATCAGCAACTTGCCTCCCCAAAGCATCCCACACATTTTCAATGGGGTTTAGATCTGGAGAACGTGATGGCCATACGAGGCGTTGAATACCCTCGCTATTTAGATAATCCTGAAAAGCGAGTGTTCAATGACATGTTGCGTTGTCGTCCATAAAAACAAATTTATCACCGACAGCACCACGGAAAAGACGAACATGAGGAAGTAGAACTTCATTAATGTATCGTCGGCCCGTCATAGTCCCATTCGCAACCACATGTAGGGGCATGCGGACATTGATCGTGATGGCGGCCCAAACCATGACCATGCATATCGGATATCGGTCCCTTTCCTGGATATTTTCTGGACGATAAGCAGTACCACTCTCGCGCCAGATCAGTTGGCATCTACAATCCGATGACAGACTGAACCTACTCTCATATGACAATAGTACACATGCCCAGTCCTGTTCAGTCCAATTGCGATGCTCACGACACCATTGCAAACGGGCAGTACGGTGCTGTCTGGTCAATGGGACACACACAACAGGTCTGCGGGCGTATAGTCCTCCTCCCCTCAAACGTCTGGCAACAGTTTTTCGGGAGATCTGCTTTCATGAGGCAGCAAGAAACTGATTTGCCACCTGCTGAGCTGTGGTGCGCCTGTTCCTTTTTGCTGATAGGACGATATATCTGTCTTCTGCAGGCGTCGTACTTCTAACACGATCTCCCCCGTGCCGCCTACTACACATTCCAGTCGTTTTAAACGACTTCCACAGCCGTGAAACAACGCTATGAGCGATGTCGAACTCCCTGGCAACATCTGTTATTTTTCACCCTTCTTCGATCTTTCCAATAATTCAGCCACGCATAAAATCATCGAAGTGATGTCGGGAAGACATGCCAAAAATTTCAAGTTCGTGTATTAAATCTTTCCTGTAAAACTTTGACTTGAAACAACTACTGTCCACACGCGTCAAAACCTTTAAAGCTCTTATGAACGCTATTACGTGATGAACAGACGTGGAAAAAAAATTGCATACGCATACTTCTACTTACTATATCCCGCACTTATTCTAATTTTTCACATTTTGCTTCCTTTCATTTTGTGGTTGCTATGGATGATAGTGTTATCCGTCCTTAGCAATTGTCCAGCAGTGTAGGACATCATTGCTATATCATATTGATATAATATAATAAAACAGCTCGAATTATAGAAAATAATAAGGAACTTTTCTTTTTAAAAAATGTGTGTTCTTGCATCAAAATAGCGTTTATATTTTCTAAGAGATATTCAAGTAATTTTACAGATAAAGTTCTATAGAATTTCATTATCAATTCATAAAAGTAAACAGTACAAATTTCGAATCAAAGTAGTAGTTTATGACTGAAAATTTTTCAATTTTGTTTTAGAATTCAGTTTTATATTGAACTTTGTTTGGCACATCATATAACTTAAAATTCTAACTTCAGATCAAAACTGCAAATGAGCCAGAAATATTCACGATATTTTCTAGAATTTTGATTGTAGAATTTAATTATATTGTAAACTTATGCAAAATTAACATGTAGTACGAGTTATAATGATAACATAATATTGTTTGAATAAATGTAAGCACATTTTGGACTACAAATTGTGTAAACAGATCTTCAGACCAAGTTTAGACTATGGTCATAATCTTAATCGATGACCAATTCCACTCTAGCCTTTTACTGACATGACATTAAACGAAAAAAATTTAGTTTAGATAATTCATATAATTTCAAATATTTTTGAAGAATACGGACATCAAAATTTTATTTACAAGCAATTATAACATTTATGGTACAGATTTGAGTATATTTTAGGTGTCCCTTGGTAAAATTGGTGAATTTTTGTCGCCAAACGTGTTTTTGTACGTGTTTAAAGGAACTAATAGTGGCGAAAACACTATGCAATAATACACAGTTTTAAAAAAAATTACACAAATTTTACATACTCTTAAACATAAAAATAAGATTTTTAAATGAAAAATTTTTTTATCGCCATATTCAACATCACCCAACCTTGAGTCAAATTGGCGAGTTTTTCTAATCAGTACAAAAACGATGTCTGTTAACTTGTTCAAAACGTAAATTGCAATAAAATGCAGCAATTTTTAAAGTTCCGAAAAGAAATAAAACAAATTTTTCATTTTTTGATACTGACTATATAGAAATTATGATTTAACCTTAGGAAAGATATGAAACAACATAATACGAGAAATGTTTATTAGGATATCTCAAAATATATTATATCAAAATTAAATTAATATTTATAATACACTGTGCATAGAAAAATGTATACTTGACTATATGTAGCAGTTATGGAATTCAAAAGATTTAGTTGATTAAAAACAAATGAAAAATTACTCTAAAATTAGCCCATTTAAATGCAATTAATTTCAAATGTTGGAATTATTTTTTGTAACTTTTCTTACATAAATATATCATAATGTGTATTGATTGTGTATATTTTCAAAATACTATATTCCTTTACAATTAAATGCCAATTTCCAATGATATTTTCACTATGCAATATTCAAATCCTAATAGTAGGTCTTAAACTAAACTAAACTCAGTGTCCGGACAGCCCCTTGATGCAAATGCCTACAGTGCCCATATCTATTTTCGTGACCGAGGGCCTTGGAATCCAAAGCATAGGTATCGGTTAGGTGGTCAGCCTAAGGAGATAATCCCCAGTGTTTACTTCCCAAGCATGCTTGGTACTCAGTTTTATTGAGCCACAGCAGGGATGAAAATGGTAGGTCCCAAAAGATGGATAATGTAATGAAATTAATTATGATTCAATTTTTTTGCAATTTAATGTGTCAAAACATTTCATCGTCGAACGTGATAAAAATGACATACTTAGTTCTGAATTTTTACTCTGAAAATACAAAATAAATGTAATGTATGAAAGTTTAATTAATAAATGCATCCAATAAGCAATTATTTGAATCAAGATGATCGATGATGTTTTTTCGGAACAAAATTTAGAATTATAATGACTGATAATGTAAAAATAATAAGCAATAATACAAAAACAATATATATGAGTAATAAATTCTAAGCAATATTACAATCCCAGGATTAAATACTAAATATGAATAGAAAAAATAGATTATGAAGCAGACGATAATAAATACCACACAAATAATCCAAGAGTTTATTCTTCAGAAAATAGGAAAAATGGGATTTATAAATGTTTGCACGATATTTTTCACTGACGAAAATGAAATAGGACAATAAATAATATTTATACGAAGTATAAATATGAATAATGATAACAAAGACTGAGCAGTAAAATGATTCATTGTAAAAGATATGAGCTCTGATACCAGACGATATTTTTTAAATAATAATTCAAATTAAGATGGCACATAATATTTTTAAACCGTCTTCTTCTTCTTAGAGTTGGGTTTGTATGTCATTGGGCACCTCTGCTTTTATCAGCATTTTGTACCATTAACTCCAAACCCAATGTTTCCTAGTTCTAGTTGCTCGGGTCACCCACTTTATTAATGAAGTCCGAGTCCTTTAATGGAGTCTAGGTGTAACTCTCTAGTATGGATGATGCATCTTTAAACCATAAAAACAGACGATATTTTTAATATGCTCCACGTTGACCACAGCTAAAATTGAATAGACTTGTAGGACGTGGAAATGATGCAGAAAACGCTTAACTTGAAGTTAGTCAGAATTCGTCGTTCAAACAAACGAGAAAAAATTTTAGGTGCTGTTCAAAAATATTAAGAAGAATTCATAAAATTACTAAAAAAATATTTATTTGACACAGGATATATGACATATTTATTTCAAAATATGAGAGAGGATAGTAATGTAGTGTGTGGAGATCTGGAATGAGCTTTATTTCTTTTAAAGTATTATTTCCCATTAAATTATTCACTTAGATAAAAGAGTCTTTGTTAAAAAGCTGGGCACACACATCGAAACAGAAATAAAATTTTAGTAACCTTCAATTTTAACGTTTTAAATTTGATATTATATTCTTATTGGTTATAAAATGAAATTTTGTTAAAAAAAGAATTTTCACTCAATTTAATTAAATCATGTGACAACTGTAAATATAATTCAAAGAAATAAAAATTGGTTCAAATAATTAAAGGTGAATGAATTTGTTAATTTGATTTCAGGGAATTACAAAAATGAAACAGTGGATCATATTATAATAATTTAAAGGATACTTACAAGCGAAGAAAATGTACGACGACCCCATTGCTTAAAAATCGTAAGGAAATCGTGGAGGGAATGATTTCTTTTTTTTCTTTACATGTTGTCCTTGAAAAGAGAGATAAGACAAATTTATCCGATTTCTTTTCACAGAAAAATTAACACCTGTTGAACTCAGCGCTTATGGCATTGGTGCCCGACCTTTGGCTTATCACGGGCATATTTTGTACTCAAAAATTGAAAGCAAGCCATATACAAGATGCTTTTCTGTCAAATAGATGGTGCTGTTTTTCACTTAATTTTCTTTTGGTGCATGTAAATACATTTGAGAATTTTTATACCTTTAAGTACGTAAAAAATACTAGATATAATTTTTTTTGAAGTTAAAGATAAATATTTTTTTCATTTAAATAAATTAACAGTTATTTCATAATACATTTTTTATTTTATAATTATTTTTGAGAGAAATATAAAAAATTTTCATTTTTAAAAATTGTTTGCTTTGAGTTTGAAAAGCACATTTTTTATCACAAACTTCAACATAAATACATTATTGAAATAGAAGTAATTTTATTCTTTTTAATATTTTCCAACATAAAAACCTATTTTAAATCCTCAAATTACAAAACTTATAAAATGTAATCATTTAATGGTAACCGATAAATAATGGGAAAGTAATACAGAATTTTACAGTTAAACTGTGATATGCTTCATTATTAAGCATACTGTTAAAAATTCATATTTAATGTAAAACAAATGCGTGATAATTAATGTGAAGGCTGGCATTGCGCTTGTCTTCTGCCAGTTTATTATACTCCAGTACATATGTTGTTAAAGCTAACTTCATGCAGTCATTCAAGCGTTTATTTGTAATTTTCAATCAATATCTTGTCGTTAAATGTTTGATGGTCACTGTCAGAAAGGTAAGTAGATCCAAATCAGGAAAACAGTCTCCGAAAAGTTTCTTTCATTAGCGGATATTTTCTCTCATCAACAAAGGTCCAAAAATCACTCAGCGGAAACTTTGCTTATAGTTGCACAAATCTGACTGAAAATCTATAATTTCCATTTCCATAACGTCAACATTTTTGTTGAACATATTTACAATCTTATGCGATACATCTGAAATATTAAGTTCAGCGAATGGGTTTGAGATGAATAGTAATTATTGGTTGAACTTTATGGAAATTAGAGGGGCGGAGTTCAAAATTAATTTAATTAACAATTAAGAAATATAAATGAATGGTTATTTTTAAAATATTTTTTGTTCATAGTACTTAATGGGGCTGGCGAGCACATGCAAAATGATCGCCAAAGAGACTTGTGAGCACAAGGTGGGGAAACTCTACCTTGTGGGTTTTATAAGCATCTACTTTTTTAGGGGTATTTTCAATTTATGCAATGTATAATTTCCTTTTGGGTCGTGATAGCCTTTTAGTTAGGGCATCGGCCTTTCGTCCGGAAAGGTAGGGTTCGATTCCCAAAGTACATGCTTTGGGATTCGAAGACCCACCGAGGACATACGATATACAACCTCTTTAAATCTGTGGAATCGAAAGTCCTGCAGTCAGTCGTTGAGCAGTTACCGTGGGTGTAATGGTCTGGAGAAAATTTCCTCCCCCTCCAGATCAATGTCAAAATGGAGGGAATGGATCCTCTGGTGGCGCCATCTGTCGGAGGAGTTTAGAGTAAAGACATATTTTCACCTTTTCGTGGTGCTCTGATCAAATGAAAGGCGCACCATTCTAACTTAAATTCGCATAGCCAATGGCATAGCGAGGTTGGCTTGTCTAAGTGTCATAAGTAACAACAACATAATTTCCTTTAAAAAAATGCCTTTAAAAAAAACACAATGGAAAGCGTTTAAGTTCACTTTAAAAACTTTTCACGCTTTATTTTAGAATTATATTCAATCCCTGTGTAACTTTGACTACTCAAACTTGACTGTTTGTTTTTATTCTTTCCCTGTACTTGACTGGTAAGAAACTGACGCTTAAATCCACGACTGATCATGCTTTATACACCCCTCCTTACCAGTAGGTAGCCTCACACATACAAAAATGGCTTAGAATAGTTCACAATGTTCTAGAATAAACCACAACATTCGAGTGTGTTCTGAACGTTCCACAATGATCTGGGATATTCCAGGCTATTCCCAAACATTGCAGAATGTTTTGGAATGATCTCGAATGTTCTGGACTGTTCTAGAGCACGAAACTTACAACCCTTATATCTACAAAACAACTCAGGAAACGTCCTTCAGGAAATAATGGGAACCTTCATCATGGGTGGGGAATAGAAGGTTACCACACCATATAATTCCCTTGTTCGTACCGGGGACTCATTTTCAAGTTTTAGCGGCACGCACATTGTACACTATCTTTTATAATATTAATTATTTCTAATCGAATATTAATTTATAGTCATCTTTTTACCGATCCTTTCTAATGTATTCAATTCGTTATGTTGTCTTATCAATTTATTAAACATTCGTTTCATGATCCAAAATTTCTGTTTTCCATTATGTAACGTCGATGAAGCAATGAAGTGAAGTGAAGTCATATTGAAATCGATTACTCTAAGTGGTGTACTAACTGGTTCGATTGATTACTAACTGATTTTATCGATTACTCTAACTGGTTCTAAGTGGTGAAATCGATTACTCTAAGTGGTGTTATTTGGCCATGTAGTGTATGTGTGTTGACGAAATTCATATAATACCGACCCTTTTTGGTGGATCTCAATGCTTATGTAGTCCTTGATGTTCGTCAGAAACAATTCATAATATTCTTATTTTTTCTCTTGCCACCAGATGTCGCTACTCGTAAATTTGTTGAGTTCAAATAACTTATGAAGAATGTTAATAAAAGACTAAAATTTAAATAACATATTAATAAATTGTTGAATTTAAACTGTGTAATTTGAACGAGAATCGGAAGCTATTAAAATCCTTGTTACATATTTCTCATTGGCGTGTGAAGATAGGTTTTAAATCAGAAGTATAATCCGTATCTCACACTGGAGCAGTATACTGTGGCAGTCCAAGTGGTTATTTGCATGGTACCCGGTTGCTCTTGCCTTACTATAAGTTATGCCGACAACTTTTAGCAGCAAATGGTGCTTATGGTATAATGAAATCGCCCAAATGCCCCTTATCAGACCTCGTATAGTTTGTCGTCAAACTGTACTTTTTTGCACGCAACTGATAATTAAATCATGGCCTACATTTAAAGTGGATTCCGAATCATTACAAGTACCCCAGTCCCAGGTGAGATTTGTATTCGTGAGCTGTTGAATCGAAGAACAGAACGCTAACCATTTGGCTACCAGCTAAGGAAGATAAACTGGTGTAATAGTATTTAGAAGGATGCAGCGTCCTCCCTTGACCTACTGTATCAACGCCAGATCTTACGCCAAAACTACCTGTTGGCAAAATTTCTGTCTTCTCAGAATACCAACATAATTGATCAATTACTGCATTCACGGGGGAATCTAACGCGGAATGATTAGATTTTTAAACATCGCCAAATAACAGCTTATGTACTCCTAGTTAACGTGAATAACAATATAACTCATGGAATTTAACATTTCTTTCATTTATTAGGGAAGAGATGAAAAAATTCAATTTTTCACCACTTCCCTAATAAATGTAATTTTTAATGTCTTTAGCTTCCGCTACTCGAGATGAAATTCTCATTTCCACGTTTTGATATCGCACTACTAGATCGATTTCATATTACGACAAATCTATGTACATGAAGTCATTATAGTGTGACTCTTATCGATATGGCAGATTAAGCATCAGAGATTTCAAAGATTACAATTATTTTGATATAAATATATTTTAATTAAAGAAATTCATCATTTGTGTTTTAATAAAATATTTCATGTGTATTTAAGCATTTTTATTCGAACATTATAGAATAGCTGTAACAATGGATTAAATTTTATTATATTTTATTTAATATTGACTTAATCAATAATATCACGCTTAAGAAAAAGCTGAACGTATATATTTACTAACATTTTATTGGTTAATCAACCACATGAATTATAGTAATGACGTCATTCATCACCAACTTACACTGTAAGCGATAACTGAAATGGTATGAAGGCAATATTTCGACTTGTTGAGACAGGTGAAAGATCTTATTTATGTGTTCTTATACGTATGTATTTTAACTGGGCATCATTGACAATTAAACTATAAATCATTCCTATAAATGTTAAAAAATTTCATATGAAAGTGCTTTTATTGTAAATTTTGTTATAAAATACACTGTGATAACAACATTTATTTAAACAAAAAAATTGCATTTTGTACAGTAGAATTTGAGGAAAAAAGCTATTTTAAACATGCAACAATTTTTTTTTTTATTTATGACTTTCCTAGGGGTCTTTCCAGCCACATGCAGACGAAGTACTTGGGGGAGAAAACTGTTCCATCTGCGCACTTCTTGATGAAAGGTCGCCAGTTATCACAGTGAATGAAGAGCTGGTAACTACCGCCGTGGGGGAAGTGGCCATACCTCTGAGGGCAATCAAACCACTTTTTCACGTCTCCAGTTTCATCTAAGATGCAATCGACATCATCTTCATCGCAGTCGGTGGGAGGGGGGGTGTTTGGCTTCTTCGTGGTAGGCCGAATGGTTGTTGGTTTTGGAGTTGTAGTGGTAGTTGTTGGTACTGGAGTTGTAGTGGTAGTTGTTGGTACTGGAGTTGTAGTGGTAGTAGTTGGTACTGGAGTTGTAGTGGTAGTAGTTGGCACTGGAGTTGTAGTGGTAGTGGTTGGCACTGGAGTTGTAGTGGTAGTTGTTGGTACTGGAGTTGTAGTGGTAGTGGTTGGCACTGGAGTTGTAGTGGTAGTTGTTGGTACTGGAGTTGTAGTGGTAGTAGTTGGTACTGGAGTTGTAGTGGTAGTGGTTGGCACTGGAGTTGTAGTGGTGGTGGTTGGTGCTGGAGTTGTAGTGGTAGTGGTTGGCACTGGAGTTGTAGTGGTAGTGGTTGGTACAGGAGTTGTAGTGGTAGTGGTTGGTACAGGAGTTGTTGTGGTAGTTGTCGGTACTGGAGTAGTAGTAGTTGTTGTAGGGGTGGTCGTTGGCACAGGAGTAGTAGTAGTGGTTATGATAGGAGAAGTTGTCGTTAATGGTGTAGTACTTCGAGCTGGTGGAAATAAATCTGCAAGAACAAATTTATTAATAAAAATATAGCAAATAAACAAAATTGGTTGAAAGATATTGGAATATTAAAATACATAGAAAGTCAAATATAAGTGAGTGATTATTACAAAAAATAGATATTTTAAATTCGGAAAAAAATTCTGGCATTTTTTATGAGTGACTAAACTTTATTAATACAATAACAAATACAAATTCAAAAGATCATGAATCAAATATAGAAATATTATTTTGATTTCAGACAATTTATTTTGATTTCAGGTAAGTTAGATAGTAGTAGTAGAGGTAGTTTTAGGAGTGGTGGTTGTGCTAGGAGAAGTTGTCGTTAATGGTGTAGTACTTCGAGCTGGTCGAGTTAAATCTGCAAGAACAAACTTATTAAAAATATATAGAAGATAAACAAAATTAATTTACAGATATTTGTACATGAAAATACATAGAAAATTGAATATTAGTGAATAGATTACTACACAAATTAGATATTTAAAATTCGAATGAAAATTCTGAAATTTTTTTATGAGTAGTTATATTTTATTAATATAATAACAAATACATATTCAAAAGAAAATCACGAAATAAACATAGAAATAGTGCCGACGATGGCTGAGTGGTTAGCGCTTCTGACTCCTGAGCTGTGGGTCCTGGGTTCGAATCCCGGTTCGGGCATGGATGTTACTTTCTTTCTCTGTTCTCTCTGTGTTTCTCTATCCTTTCTTCCGTGATGATGTATGAATGTGGCCCACCCTATAAACGTGGGTGGTATGACGCGGGTAACGCTACTCGCCTCCGTGACTTGGCTCACAGGTGCCCGCTGGGTAACGACAAATGAGTAGCAGTTTCTGGCCTTGTTGTGGCATAGGGTTCAATCCTCAAGTGCTCGCCGTTGGAAAAAAAAACACAGAAATAGTATTTTGATTTCAGACAGGTAAGTGTTAGATTCATGTAAAAGTTAAAAAAAATTATATATTTCCCGAAGTTTTTTCTTTGTGGTACGTTTTATTCAATCCCATACTGTGCATTTCAATAGCTTTACTTATCGAGCTTTAAATATAAGGAAATATATCATAAAGTGCTTCTAAGATTAGAAAACTGTCTAATGATACAATTTCTTGACTAACCAAGATAACAGGGAATAGTTTTACACTATTTAGAGGGAAGTTATTTTAATTGATAGTTTGTGTATACCCAAATACTTGTTACTAAAAAAATTGTGTGTGTGACTTAAAATTATTAAACAGCAGGTATATATTACTTTAATGAGATATTTCAGTTGAATAGTAAAAAATTCCTTTTATTTTCAGGTATTTCAAATTTTTGCATAAAGTTATTTTTTTAACTCAAATTCATATAAAACTGCATATAATTCTTAAAAAATACCATGTATAATGTTGACAAACACACCAAACTTAAAAATAAATAGTTAAATTTAACGAGATGATTAATAAATTTACTAAATGACCCTAAAATATTATTAAAAGTAAATTATAATATTTAACCACTATGATGAATAGTAATTGTTCATTTTAAAAATTTAAAAACTGATATATTTTATTTTTAATAATCGAATTAAATTAAAATTTTATTTCACCCATGACTGTTATAAAATTTTGTAGTTATATGAGAAATTAAATTATATGTTTAATAACGAATTTTTTACTTTTCCGTTTATACAATAAGAAAGCAAGTTTATGATGAATATTAAAGAATTTTAAATTTTGCTTATGCTCTTATATTTCAGATAACTTAGAATATTTTTCATTAATTACTCGATAATGTCTGATTTCTATTTCTTGAGGAAACAAAATCATCTGGCTTTTATAAACTGAAATATAAGAAATCGTTTTATTAAAAGAATGAAAGATAATATTTTGAATTTTGATTCCAATGAGTTGAACCCATAGAGTCGTAAGTCGATATGGGGGTTATGTCCAAACCAATTCGATTATTATTCAGAGCAATTAGCTCAAAGCGATTCGAAACGGTTTCTGGAATCATGGTTTCGAATACTCGTGACAATCAATGTTTTACGCATAAAATGTTCATCGAATCAAAAATAAAAAAAAAGAATTAAAGAAGCTTTAACGGATCTCGAGAGAATGTGAAATGACACGAGAGTTGTCGGTGAACTGGAGAAACGAGAAAGAAGACTTGAATCAGGTAAAGACGTAAATTAGTAAGATAAGAATTTCAGGAAATTTTGGAAGCAATATCACTAAAGATTCGAAAATTTGAATTTTTGAAGAACTAATTATTTAAAACAACAGTAGTTTTCATGATTTTGAAAACTTTTGCAAATGAATAAAATTATAATTAAAAAATAATTATTTATTACTGGTAAAAATCATGAAAGGATTATTTCTCATCGCCATCCACACTCCGACATTCGATTGTGAATTTCGCCTTGTTTGCTGCCGCTCGCAGAATGCGATTGTAAAACCGGCAGCAAATTCGTCGAAAATTCAGATTTACGACGACGTCTCAGTACGATGTGAAGCAGATAAAACGTTATCTGACGTCATGGATATTTTAAACCAATGACAATCGTGATAGAGTGGCGTTATAATGGTCTCAACTGGAAATAAAGAAACAGACACTTTATGGTTTTTTTTAAAAAAATTAAATGTGCAAATAGAGAACATTAACTTAAGGAAAGACGAACAATCTCTGAAATTTTGTTGCATCAGCTGCGCATGAACTTACCATCGGGATTGATCCTGTAGTCGCACGTGACTTGGTCAGAAGGAAAGCACCTCCTGTAGAAGGCGTGGAAGAGCTCGGTCTTTCGGCAGTTGAACACTGTGGGGACGTTGTAGATGCAGATGATGTACTTGGAGCAGTCATCAGGGTGGGGAAAAGACCCCAGACGTAAGGGCATTGGAACTCCTCCTTCTTTTCCTTCTCCTTTTCCTCTTCATCATCTGCGGAAGGAAAATGTATGAATTCAAAATGTGAATCTCAAAAGTTTGCGTAAATTTTTCTGAAAATGTGCAGAATCTGTAGTTCTTCTGTAGACGGAGGCTGCTGAGAGCAATTTCACCTTAGTATTTTGGACTATGTTAAAGTAACCAAGTCGACATATATGTTAATACTCTTTTCCATGAACTTGATTTCATCACTGAAGAGATATTAGATTCGAAACAATAGACTGGTTGGGAGAACATCCTTTTCGGACACATGAGTAATTTCATTTCAAATTAGGTAAGGGTATACCAATGCCTTTTCAAACTAAGCAAAAGTCTAGCAATGCCTTTTCAAACTAAGCAAAAGTCTAGCAATGTCTTTTCAAACTAAGAAAAAGTCTAGCAATGTCGTTTCAAACTAAGCAAAAGTCTATCAGTGCCTTTTCAAACTAAGCAAAAGTCTAGTAGTGCCTTTTCAAATTAAGCAAAAGTCTAGCAGTGCCTTTCAAATTAGGCAAAGGTGTACCAATGCCTTTTCAAATTAGGATGTAAGAATGCCTTTTCAACCTAAGCAAAAGTCCAGCAGTGCATTTTCAAACTAAGCAAAAGTCTAGCAGTGCCTTTTCAAACTAAGCAAAAATCTAGCAGTGCCTTTGGAAACAAGGCAAAGGTTTACCAATGCCTTTTCAAGTTAGGAAAAGATGTAGCAATGCCTTTTCAAACTAAGCAAAAGTCTAGAAGGCTCTTTTCAAACAAGATAAAGTTGTACCAATGCCTTTTCAAACTAGGCAATGGTGTAACAATGGCTTTTCAAACTAGGCAAAGGTATAGCAATGACTTTTCAAACTAGCAAATTAAAAAATTAAAAGTAAATCTATAGCATATTTTTACCAGATAAGAAAAACAGTTCAGAATTTAGTAATAAAATGTCAAAAGCAGTCAAGAATCAATTGAGAGAAAATTGCTGTTTCACATCATTCCCCCACATGTCTTTCTTCGATCAGATGACTACAATGAAACCTATATCGTCTTTTCTTCATGATTAATTTATGTTTCATTTATCGGAACATGAACAAGATATCTGGGTTACATAAACTGCGAAATGAGTACAGGTGACTTAACACTTTACAGATAATAAAATTAGCAATATATTATCATCTCAACTAAAGCCACTTTTGAAACATGATGGTTATTACTTCTCTTCCATAATCAACATTTCTGAATTCCAATCTCGCAAGGGAAAGTTTGAACACCTTTGTTCGATCTGATATTTAATACTCTATTGCTTCTTAACATTTCGTTCTTTTTATTTTTTTTTGTCCAATCCAATATCCTCTAATTAAAAGCTCTTAATTATTCATAATTGCATTCTGATTAATAAAACAGTTTGGTAGCGTAGTTCTTGGTACTCAGGTATCTAATTTCTGGACTCGTGGATTACTAGTTAACAAGTGAAAAATGTTTCAAAATCCACTTCCAATTCTTCTTAAGTCCAAGTTGAATGAATCTGCGTATGCAAAAAGTAATCACAGACTGACAAACAATCCAAACCTGATGAATTAATTGTAAGGTTTCGTTTTTCCTAACTGAAGATGTTAAAAATTTCAGAGAACTTTACTAAAAACTAATCACAGCTGAATATTTGAGCTTTATAAGATTCCTAACATAAGAGATTTACAAAAAATGACAGATTCAATCTAATTTCTTATTAGTAAATTTACACCACATCAACTACCACTAAACCTTGTGGCCCGACAACCCATGTGGATTAAGGCCCACCTCTGTTTTCATGACCAAGTCGCTCTGGGGTGCGACTAGGTGGTCAGCCTAATGCGAAGCCCCCAGAGTTTAGTTCCCAAGTATGCTCGGTACTCAGTTTATTAACTCACTGAAGGCTGAGTCAGCCTTATTTACACTACATATTGTTATTAATTATTTGTCACCAGGATCTATAGTTTATGGTAAATTCCAAACTACAAGCACCCAAGCTTGAGTTGAATCTTTTTGTTAATTAATACACAACTTCATATTAAAAAGATTCAAATAATTTTACACAAAAACGATGACTCACCTCCGTCAACACCCCCTGGCCTATCCCCACATTTGACTTTCTTGTCTTCCAGGCACTGCTCCTTCCGTTCGTCGTAGAGCGTGGAGGGAGGGCATTTGTGGAGGGTCGGGATAGAAAAGAGACATTCATAGAACTGGGAGCAGTCCGAGGGGTCGACGAAACGTCCGTCAGGGAAAGGGCAAGAGAATCTGTTATCATCTGTAAAAGAGGAAAATATAATAATTAAAATTCCCGTTTGAAAACATAATGAGTTCCATTGCCTCGGTAGCTTTAGGCCGATTTCCATTAAGATCACAGAGTGAAGCATTATCTGCTGAGAGCAGTGATTGGGGGAGACCACGTTCTCTCTTACTGGGTTGCCGGAACTCCGTGGGTTGGGGACGTGTCCACGTTAATCTGGGACGTCCAAAATCCTTCCGCTGGTGTGGTGTGGATGTGGAGAGGAGGGTGCCAGCTCAGGTGAGGCCTCGTCACCTGACCGTGGTTCAAAATTACGAGGCACCTTAATAAGAGCAAAGTCGTACTTTCATCTTCGTGGTGCTCTGTTCCAAACGAAAGACGCTCCCTATTGACTTAATTCGCACTGCCAACGGCATAGCGAGCTTGGCTTGTCCAAGTGTCATAAGCAACAACAACAAGTTATTTTAAATTAGATACTTTCACTTCGAGAAGAAGACAACTGAGAACGGAAACGTGGTGGTCGTTTATGTGTACGCTCCACAGCAAACCTTTGAAGCCTGTTCATCATGTCAGTTCAGGTGTGACCATGTCGTCTGACCATGGTTTACAAGTTGCTTGGTCATGATGGTGGAATATTTCAAACCCGTTAAACTTAAGGTACAGTCAGGGGCTCACCTACATCGCTATATATATATATATATATATATATATATATATATATATATATATATATATATATATATATATATATATATATATATATATATATATATATATATATATATAAGGGACATTAAAGGAAGCTTCACTTGAAATTGAGGTTCGGTTATATTATCGCCATACATTTTCAGCTTTCGATTTCTGCTAATCAAAATCACTGACTATAGCGAATCGCTTCCAAGTCATAAAATCTATACCTGAACCTGCATCCACTTCTTCATAAGTTCTCTTTAATCCAAAAACAATATGTGAAGTTAAAATTGATAATCATACCAAGCATTTTTCATTTATCAAGTTGAATAAATCAAAGAGGAAATCGGGATTTTGATAGAGCGGATGTCTGAATTTCTTTTTATTTGTACAAATATTCTGATTAGTGTCTAAACAACTGGTATTTTCTACATATAAAAAACATTATGTCTCTATAATAAAGAACAATATTAAACAGTGAAAGAAATTACTCTAATTGTGGTTTTGGAAAATACAGTCTCAGTTAAAAGAATGGAATGGCTCGACTTAAAGTATCCAAAATACCCAATAAAAATTTTTTTTCATCCGAACTCTTGTCTCGCATTACTTAAGACAATTGGGCTTGGGGTCTATTGATAAGACAATTGGGCTTATCCCTGATGATACCTTAATTATTTACACTCCCGGGAGCAAGGACGTGCATCATCATGCGGATAAAGGTATCTTCATCTGCTGTCCTGGGAATCTGGAGGAAATATCTTTAGAAATCCTGAGCAGTTAACTCAGTTTTTCGATCTGAGCTACTCATTATTAAGGCTGGTTTGCTTGCCATCCGGAAAGATGCCTCGTTTGGTGATGTCTGGACCGTCACAGACAGTCAGTCTCAATGCTATCCAATACTTAGATGCGTGGTCGCATGTTGGTGATATGGTCCGGATCTACATCCTTCCTCTGTTCGTGGAGCTTTCTCGCACCCAGTGCATACGTTTGCAATAGACACCCTCTCATGTCGATATCCGTGGAAATAAGAGGGTGGATGTCCTGACTAAATGGTGCGCTGCTACCCCTTCTCCAACTTATGCTGACCAACTCACCTACACTGAGTTGCATTCCATTCGAAGAACAGGTGTCCGAGTAATCTATAGCATTCCACTTGCTCCTGATTGGTACTCTGGTGGTGGTTCCATTGCTTTCGAGGGCTCTAGAGTTGACAATCTTCATACTGTTACAAATTTATAAATAATGATTATATTTGTCTTAAAATATCTCAGACAGATCGGAAATTCTCACATTTTGGGCAAAAATTGCGGTATTTAGACGTGTTGTACTTTTAAAAGCGGATTTCCTAATAATTTGGTGACTTGGCGACAGTTAGCGAGATTCTTGGCGACTTGGCGATGGTTGGCGAGATTTTTGGCGATTTTTGGAGAGAAATCGATACTTCTGGAAACATCCATCACCTAAGCTCTAGGACCAATACTTTTCGAGATAGCCTAGAAGCTTCCAGAACCTTGGCGAAATTGGTAGATTTCTCCGCCAAGTCAGGTATAAATACCGCAGCCCGACATGGAAGAGTTAGTTTTGTGAAGACATTCAGTGAGTGAAGACGATTAGTTGTGACTGCTAGTTGTTCCCTGTCTGAGGTATTTGAGACCTGTGACTAGAAGCTGTTTCTTATTATATCTGACGAATTGTAGCTGTATAATTGTGATTGTTACAGCGGGAATTTCGTTTATCTAGTGAGATTTTTACGAATAAAAGTCTTGTGTTCATTAAGTGGTCGCTTTATTCAACTCTCAATCGACACGAACCCGTGGAGCTCGGTACAATACTCAAGGTTTGTAAGTGGTCATCTTCGTGGCCTTAAATTTGATGGAAAGCGTAAGATCTATTCTACCTGTTGTAAAAACGTGTCAACTAGGCCAGCCCCAAACACCTTCTTTTGTGTCTGGGATTTACTAAGGAGAATTTCCTTGCAAATGACGTACTATTGCTTGATCTTCTGAGGTGTGAGAGGCTCGTGGATCGGATGCAGTAATGGTACACCAGATGGGATCAGAAACAACAGGAACTTTTTATGTATAATTATTATATAAGAGAAAATAAATATCATTCATTTTACTACTAAACACAGAACACATATGATGTATTTTAACTTGTGAAGGTCAGCGTATTATATTTGATCTTAATTTATTATTATCGTTAATATTATAAATTACAATTATTAAACTACAATTATTAATTTCTAAAAATAATGTTTTTCAAATTTTTAATAATTGCATATTTTATAGCTATTAAAGGAATTATATCTTATAATTACATGTTTCGAAATGCATTTTATGTATTCTGTACTTTGAAGTCTATTTAATGCATGTACAGAAATAGTAATAGAAATTAATGCTTGAATAAATAAATACATATGTATTTTGTGTGGGAAGTAATTTTACAAATTTACTTACGAAGATAGTTTAGTCATCATTTTATTATAGAAGAACCAGTTGAAGAAGATTTAGTTTAGACAATATAAAGAATTTCAGTAAAACTTCAATTATCCGAATCAATTTAGAATGGACATCATTTGGATAATAAAAATTCGATGATTGGGTTTTTTCGAAAAATTGCTTATTTTATTTAATGTACGTTGAAAATGGAAGGGATAAAATGATATTAAGAAAAAGGACCTTTAATCAATTAAATGAAAAGCCAGACAGTATATATATGTGTGCAGTGCTGTAAATGATAGTCATTGCTTTCTGAACATCTCTATCAGAGTAAGCTGTTTCACTGCCTCTATCCGTTTTCGGCCAGCCAAGTCGCGCATCTGCCTGACAATGAGAATTTGCATGTGGTCCACTCTAGCTGGCGATCCAGCCATTCCAAAGCAGTTTCAAATCCTGCAAATGCTTCACTAGCCGGTGGTCCCGTGACATTAAAGCCATCTTCTTCCTCGGCTCTTTCAATAATTGGACCGTCATTTGCAATTTTAAATTCAGTGTCTCACTCATAATCCATTCTCCTAAATCATGAGCCCTAACTTCTGAGCATCCAGGAATTGTCAAAGGAATGCTTCTGATCCTCTCAAGTGACACGTCTTTCTCCGCATCTCTCTTTTCTTTCTTTTCCTTTTCTTAAATTTTTTCATTTCTCTCTCTCTCTCTCTCATTTTCCTTCTCTTCTCCAGTCTAATTTATATTTTCTTGAAATTCTGAAAGCGATTCGGATAATTGGAATTCTACTGTATTTAGAATATAATTTAATTTTGATATCATACAGAAATGACTATGCAAACTCTGCGTAAAGGAGGAGGGGTACTCTCTAGTTTCAACATAAGTGATAATTAAAATCACTATTTTAAACAATAAAAAATACTGTAACATTTAAGGATTTCTGTATCGAAAATGTTTAATACAAAGCCTCAGTAATATTTTTAAATGTGATTTAATTGACACAGGTACCTGTTAGATTTTTACATACATACATTCATTCATATATATATATATATATATATATATATATATATATATATATATATATATATATATATATATATATATATATATATATATATATATATATATATATATATATATATATATATATATAATATATATATATATATATATATATATATATATATATATATATATATATATATATATATAATAAGGGGCCGTGGTAGCCTGGTGGCTGGGGCATCGGTCTCCCGTGCAGAAAGATGGGGTTCGATTCCCAATACCGCCAAAGACCCACCGATTACATGCGATATACGTGTTCGTTAAATATGTGGAATCGAAATTGCTGTGGTCGGTCGTTGAGCAATTACCATAGGTATTATGGTCTGGAGAAAACTTCTTCCCCCTTCAGATCAATGTCAAAATGAAGGGAGTTGATCCTCTGGTGGTGCCATCTATCGGAGGATTTGAAGAGCAAAGTCGTCCTTTCACCTTCATGGTGCTCTGATTAAACGAAAGACGTACCTTGCTGACTTAAATTCGATAGCTAAAGTCATAGCGAGCTAGGCTTGTGCAAGTGCCATAAGCAACCACACAACAACAACAAAATAATAATTTATTTTACTTTTTTATGCAATTTTTAAAATGTAATTAGTACTAGTTGATATTTTAAACTGTAACTAAGACACAAGCACCAACCTTCAGTTGTGGTGATGATCATTTCAGTTGTGGTAGTAATTATCTCAGTTGTGGTCAGTCGATCTTGCACCGGTGTAGTCGGACGCATTGTTGTTGGCTTTCTACTCGTTCGCATCTCTGAAATAATCAAATAAAATATCATTCTCATTTTTAACATGGAATTTTAACATTTTTAATTAAAACTAATTTATTTTTTATACAAAAGTTATTGCAAGCTGGTGGTGAAGATACAGAAAGAGGGCTCTTTAGTCAAAAGACAGTTAGCGATACATTTGTTGGGGGTCAACAGGAGTGAACACATTTCATGTTAAATACATATCTTCAAAAACATAGAGGAAGACAAAAAAATTGTTTATTAAAAATGTTTTCAATGATCTCATAATTTGAAACATGTGCTGCATTTTCCTTGAGGTTGCTCAAATGTATTCATGCACAACAGATGCACTCAATCGCTTTGTTCCGTAGAAATTCGGTTTGGTTGATTGGGTTGTCACTCAGTGGTAATTGTTTGCACTCGAGGAATGATTAGACTGATAGCTACAGCTTGAGGTGGCTTCTGAATCACAACGAACACCTAAGAAATGTGGGAGAGAATTGAACTAACAAACTTACAATTAAGAGCGAGACATTAAAAAGTATACAGTGCTTGCAAGGGAATTTTCATTTGGCATGTTGTTATGCACTATTTGTTAATTCCATGAAGTGCTTTCACTTCATGGTGCACCTGTTGTTATTCTTATAATAATGAAAAAAGTATTACAGGTGACCATTTACCTGATCAAGAATTTAACAAAATGATATTTCTCAGAATTGGAACACTGCTACTGGCTATTAATTGCTGCTATGGCAGTGATTAGGAGGGCGGCCACATTTATCCATCCTTAATTGGTTTGCTATAGCTCAGTGGGTTGAGGACGTGTCCACGCTAATATGTGACGTCCAAAGTTCTTCCGCTTGTGTGACGTGGATGGAGAAAGGAGCGTGCCAGCTCAGGTGTGACCTTATTACCAAAGAGTGGTTCAAACTTATGAGGCGCTTGATAAAGGTATACCAAACCAGTCAACTTTAAACTACATTTCGGGGCTCACCTGCACCTCTATGTATGTATGTATGTCGGGGTTCAAGTCAGATTTTCCAATCTATCTTTGCAAGCTACAAAAATATTTTCACGGTGTGAGACTCTTTCCAAGTGTTATGAGTCCACACCTAATGAAATTTATCAGGCATTTGTCCATACCTAGAAAAATTTATCAAGCATTTGTCCACACCTGGCGAAATTTGTCAGGCATTTGTCCACACCTGGTGAAATTTATCAGGCATTTGTCCATACCCAACGAAATTTATCAGGCATTTGTCCACACCTAACGAAATTTGTCAGGCATTTGCCCACACCTAGAGAAATTTATTAGGCATTGTCCACGCCTGGCGAAATTTATTTGGCATTTGTCCACGCCTGGCGAAATTTATTTGGCATTTGTCCACACCTGGCGAAATTTATTTGGCATTTGTCCACACCTGGCGAAATTTACTTGGCATTTGTCCACACCTAGATAAATTTATCAGGCATTTTTCCATATCTGGCGAAATTGATAAGAAACGTATAGCAAAAGATGTGAATAACACTCCTATCTAATGCAAGAAGTTAAACAATTTGATTTTTATAAAGATTTTTAATACAACAGTTTAATTTCTGAATACTATTTCCTATGCAATGTCTATTTACCATAGCTTTATATATTAATTTGTAAGTGAGACTGTGTATAGGGCACTCTCTGCATTTTCTTAGTGTTTAAAAAGAAAATATTATTCAAGCCAATAAATTTAAAAATAAAAAATAGAGTATTTAAATCATATGAATTGTGTGTAAATGACCAAGAGAAGAAAACAATATGATAAACAGAATGTCGTACGACACTTTCGGTTTCTGACATCGTCTGCTAGTGGAATTATTTTATTCTAATAAATTATATTCAAAATCGGAGGGCGCTCCGTGGCTGAGTTGTCTAACGCATCACCGCTAATCGCTTGAGAGCGTAGGAGTGTGGGTTCGATTCCCACCATGGCCCTGGGTGTTTTCTTCGTTATTCTTCTGTGGTTGTACATCTGTCATTGTGCTATTTGTCCTATTATCGACGAAGACTTACAAGCGGATCTCAAGAATCAAGCATACAAGTCTGAATATATGTAATGTAATAAATAAAATTTAAAAAAATCGGATTTTAAAGAAAAATCCTGGATGAGCAAAACTTCAACATAGCGGTGCTAAATCCCCTGCCAGCCTGTTGAAAGCTTGAACAAAATCGCTCGGAAATATTTCGCGTTGCCAAAAATAAAAACTTCTTGAAACTAAACTTTAGAATGATAAAAAATTCTACCAGCAGACGATATCGGAAATTGAAAATGTCATAAAAATGAAAACAGACGATATGAGAAACCGAAAGTGTCATACGGCACAGAAAATCTCAGCACCTATTTTCTACCAATATTACGTACCTAATAATATCCATTTGATCTATTTTATTAGATAGAATATTATATTAGCCCCTATCAATCCACACAAGTAAATATTATCGAGGAAACTTACGGTCACGGTCCAGTCTCTTCCCACATTTTACAGCTCTTTTATTGAGACACTTTTTGATCTTCTCGTCGTAAAGATCAGACCCATGGCACTGGCGCAGGCTAGGCCTCTTGTCGATGCACACAAAGTACTTGGAGCAGTCAACGGGGTGAGGAAAGGAGCCATATTTTTGAGGACACTCGAACACGTGGTCCTTGTCTTCTTCTGAGCTCTCTGGGGTAAAAGAATACGATGATTTAATTATCAAATTATGTGTCAAAAGATCTCAATTGACATTTAGCTTTCTGAATTCTTAGCTCAACAGATTAGGTAACAGTCCAGACACATCCAATGCCGGGTATGTTCTTTGAACTGGACAAGAACAAGTCAGCGGAGGATGAATGTGGATTATTTTTGAAAATACATTACTTGCAGTATTTGATGATGCACACCGATGGCCGAGTGGTTAGCGTTCCTGACTCTTGGGCTGTTGGTTCTGGGTTCGAATCCCGGTTCGGGTATGGATGTTAACTTTCTCTCTGTGTTTCTCTGTCCTTTCTTCTTGGAGCTCCAATGCCCCAGTAGCTTTACCCCGCTGCCTGTTAAGATCAGCAAAGTGAAATATCATTTGTCGTGGGCATTGGTTGGGAGGGTGACCATGTACTCTGCCTCACACTAAATGGCTGGAGGACGTGTCCACGTTAATATGTGTCGTCCAAAGTCCATCCGCTGGTGTGGCGTGGATGTGGAGAGGAGGGTGCCAGCTCAAATGTAACCTCGTCTCCTGACCATGGTTCAAAATGATGAGACACTTGGTGATGGGCGCGTATTCCAAACCCGTTAGCCTAAAAGGTACAGTCTGGGACTCGCCTGAACTGCTATCTATGTATGTCCTTTCTTCTGAGATGATGTATAAATGTGGCCCACACTACAAAATGGGTTTTTTGGTGGTGGTAAGGCGTGGGTGGCGGTAAGGTGCTACTCGCCTTCATGGCATTGTCACAGGTGCCCACAGGGTAACGACAAACGAGTAGCCATTTCCGACATCGTTGTGGGGAAGGGTTAGTTACCAGACGACCGATGGCTGTGTGATTACTAGATTGAATTAATTAATTAATTGCTAGATTAAAAATATCTAATATTTACATCAAAATCCCATGTTCAGATTAGATTAAGAATGCGAGAAATGTTTTCAATTACATTCCGATTAAATCAGCTGATATACAAGATTAAAATACTTAACTATATATTTCATGATATGCATACAAAATGATTTTAAAGAAATCACTTAAATAACTAAGCAACAAGAACTTGGGCTAATAAATTTGAAATTATTGCTGATTAGATTAAATCAGAAATATTTGCATCAAATTTCATAGATTCTGAAATCAAAAAATTTATCATAAAATCAGAGCTGCCCAATTTGGGCTTCATTGAAATAAGATTGTAAAATCCATAATATTTATTTGCAAACGATAATACTTGCTGGATATTATAGAACTGATTTTTGTTTTGTTTTCTTACATTAATTTTTTTTGTTTGTGTTTATTTGGCAACTTTTTTTTCTACGTTACAGAGATTAAGATTAAGATTATGTATCTTGAAGAAATTTAGAACATTTTACTCCATTTTCAGATTTTACTAAGAATTTTAGGATATGTATATCTGATAGTGCATCTGAAATTTTTCAATGGGTTCGGTAGATTTCTTGAACTTTTGGGGGCTTAAATTCCAGGTTGCATTGTTCATTTTCATTATTTCAAATAATTATTTGTTATTTTGTATTAATTAAGTTACCGTTTAAAATTGTATAGACATATTTTCTTTAGTAAATGTATGGCATTTCTATTATTTATATTATTACAACGAAAATAGCTTTTTTTAATTACTTGCTAATTTAAAATATATTTTATAATTTACATTTGCAAAAATCATATTCTTACATATTCTTTTTTAAAATTATTAGATAATTTTTAAATTGTATTTCATATAATTTATTATTATTTATTTTATTTTATTTATTATTATTTATTTATTTATTTTTGCTGATGTTCGTATGTTTTTATTAGCATTCATGCTCCTATTTTTCTTAAATTTCGTATTTACGCTTTCAAAATTATTATTTCTATATTTTCCGTATTTGTATTAATATTTAAGAAATTAATTTTCTCTCATGTTTTCTTCTTTAAAATCCTGTTAGTTCAAAAATATATATCTACGCTTTTCATTTATCATGCTAAAATTTATTATTCAGAGGCGTAAGCTTTTTTCAGGAAAAAATTTATTAAGTCTCGATTACGACATCTTGGCAACATTTCTTCGTCGCCAACAAAATCGCCAATTCGCGTGATGGCAGCTGTGTGTAGAAATTTATATAAACGCAATATTTAAAATACCTTAAATTTCATTAATCGTGAAGAAGTAAATCTATATGAGATTCTTTCTATATTCATACAACTCATCAAATCAGTTTTCCACAATTATATTCTCATTGAACAGATTCTATAAAATTTTATAAACTATTTAAAATCTTTCTAATATGCATACGATTTATATCTATCCTATTTTCATTCTTTACACAAAAGTTTGAAAGTGTACTTGATGATTCCAATAAGTGTTTTATCAGTACATCAATCCCCTTATCACACAGTATAGTGGTTCCGCGTTATGGGGAAACGCATTGTACGAGCATTCTCGTAAAACGCGCTCGTATGACCTCATATAAAGCGTTATGTATAAATGATTCATGTTTAACATTTTTCGTTCAAGGGGGTTTAAATTGAATAGTAAGGAAAAATTATATTATGAATGAAATGTATGCCTTTTTCATCAAAATCAAACTAAGAACGTTTTAAATAAAAAATCTTATACAAATGTAACAAAACAAAAAAAAAAAAAAAAAAAAAAAAAAACAGAAATAAGGTGATCTTTGTATGGGTGCCAGGGCACTAAGGTATCGAAGGTAATGAAAGGGCTGGTGAACTTGCTAAACAAGGATCGTCTTTTGCTCCCATGGGTGCAGAACCTTTTTGTGGGATCCATTTGAAGACCGCAAAAACCAATGTTCTTAGATGGGAGAGACGGAAGATGTATGAAGCTTGACTCAACATTCCTGGTCAAACCCACGCCAAAAGTATGATCTGTGGATCATCAACGAGGATTGCCTCTGAAATTCTAAGATGCTCTAGGCAGAAGATACGTTTCATCGTAGGCCTCATAACTGGGCACTACTATTTCAGAAAACACCTCCATAAAATGGGACTGTTTCAGGAAGACCCTATCTGCAGGAAATGTCATACGCAAGAGGAAACGGCCAAGCATATCATTTACGAATGCGAGGCCCTTGCCCTCCCTAGATGAACTTCTTTAGGCATCATCCATACTTGAGACTTACACCTAGACTCCATTAAAGGGTTATCGGACTTTATTAATAAAGTGGGTGACCCGAGCAACTGGAACTAGGAAACATTGGGTTTGGAGTTAATAATACAAAAAGCTGAGAAAAGCAGATGTGCCCAATATAATACAAACCCAACTCTAAGAAGAAGAAAAAGAACTAAAAAAACAGTTCATTTTAAATGAATTAAATAACTCCCAAAATAGTTTTATCATATGCTTAATGGCAGCATCTGAAATAACGATCCACCGACATCTTTTATCTGCAGAATGTTCAAAGGGGTCAATAGTATACTTTAATTTTATAAGAACATATAATTGACACAATGTGCAAACGTAAGCGAAATGGATTGTGAAGTGTACAAATCATTTTAAATTACACAGTAGAGAATTATAACGTGGGGAATCAACGTGTTATACGAGATGGACATGAAATTGCGTCATATGAAAATGTGTTATAGGGGAAGATTACTGTATTTTATTTATTGACATTTTCTAACCTTTATATAGTGAATATCATCGAGGCTATTTTTATTTAATGTATGGTATCACAATATTGACTTTAATTATACATATAATTCAATGATAAATTGTAATTTTTCTGGTGAAAAACTGATACTATATTGTTGGAACAAAATAAAAAATTATAGCACAAAATTTTAATTCTTTACATGCGCTGGGAACAGCTGTTTTCACTATTTTTATATTTTAAAGTATTATTAGTACGACATAGTGATAGTCTTATAAGGTACGAGGGAGCAACACACAAAAACCATGCCATACCTTCGGATGATGTCCACCGGTCTTCCATTGGAGTAGTCGGGCGCCTCGTTGCTGGTCGGCGGCTGGTTTTCATCTCTGAAAAATCAAGGGTTAAAAGTTAGTTCCTTTCATCAGACCCTTGCAATAAAGTCCGGTGCCAGGTAAGGTCTCAGGTTCGATCCTCGGGCTGGGCAAGTTTGACATAGCCTTCCATTCCTTCAGTGGGTCGGTAAACTGATTCCCAAGCATGCTTGGGAGCTAAACACTTGGGCCTTGACGTTAAGCTTTTTCACCATCTAACCGGGACATGTACTTAGCACTCCAGATCAGGAAAACAGATATGGGCACTGTAGACGTTGGCCAACATAGTCTACAGTGCCCATAGTTTCCCATGAACATAGCATCTCGTGCCACAGGTTTAGATTTTAATTTTTTAGATCTCTGAAATAAATGTGATGAGTATGTTGATAAAAATCTGAAATAATTTATATGCCTCTATATATCATATATGACATAGATTAATTTATATGTGGCCATGACATAATGCGTCAAAATGATGATTCTATAAAATGCTATAAAATTAAATATGTATATGTGACACATTAAATGTGACTTTAAATTACATTCACGTCAGAATCAATAAACAGGTTATTCGAATTTATACATCTTGCAACTACAATCAAAATGCGTGTCTCATTATAATATATAACTGACTCATCCAATATAATTTATACATGAGATTAATTTAAATGTGGCCATGACATAATGCGTCAAAATGATGATTCTATAAAATGCTATAAAATTAAATATGTATATGTGACACATTAAATGCGACTTCAAATTACATTCACGTCAGAATCAATAAACAGGTTATTCGAATTTATACATCTTGCAACTACAATCAAAATGCGTGTCTCATTATAATATATAACTGAATCATCCAATATAATTTATACATGACTCCACATATTTACATGCCGACTTATGCTATTTACATGTATGCTTATATATGACCAGACATAATTTTACGTGATATGGCTTAATATATCACTGTACGTCATATAGCATAATGTATATATATAAACTCAGCACCAGAAGCAAGGTACGATTTTTTTAATTTTTTATTTGCTGAGCTCAAAAGAATGGCCATAACTCGTTTAGATCGATGCAAATGATTATTTCGAAACTATTCCAGGTGATGATACGGTTGTTTTCAGATAAATGTTTCTTATCTAATAAAAAGTCATTTGGAAAAAATATTGTATATGTAATATGGAAAATAAATAACTATTTGAATATTATTCACTCAAGTGAGAAAATGAATTACTCATCTGAATATATTGCCTTTGCATTTGGCACCTACAGAAATTAAACACTGACAACAAATAGAAACGATATTGTAATTCATCAAGTTTTCACTGTTCAAAATAAAAGCTTATTTATTATAAAAATAAGCCTGAGTTTGATTAAGTAAAATAATTCATTTTATTTCAGTTGATTAAAAAAAACAATGAAATTGAAATAAAATGAGATCTTCAATAGATGATGTTACATCTTAAGACTTTATTTTCTTCATTTTAACCCAAGACTAACAAGCTTTGCAATATACACACAGTAGGTAAAGAATTGTTTTAAATTCTCGAAAAAAAAATGGCATTAATAAAAAATGTTATCTTAGTGTTGCCATCAATGTTCAACAAAGTAATAAGTGAAATATATTTGCACTTATACATTAGAAGATTAAAAATAATTGCCAATTTAATTAACTTTCCCAAATGCAGGAAATATTTAAGCTATCTATGTCTTATTTCTGAATAATATAAAAACTTTTATATTGTAAATTATATAAAGTTTTACTAAGTGGTGGGCTAATTATTGAACTGACTTTCTTCATATTGATTATTTTACTAAGAAATATAACTAACTTATAATAATTTGTTTCTTCATAAGAAATGGATGATTTTCTTATAACCAATAACAAAACTTGTTTTCGAAACTTTACCCGCAGAAAAGATGTAGAATGTAGTTGTGGCAATTAATAATAAATTAGCACTTTATGGTTAAGTGTATAAAGAGTGCACAAAATAATTGATTACAGCTTTCATTTAGTCTTCGAAATAATAATCAAAAAATTTTAACCAAGAAGTTTTAATTGCCTTATAAAGAAAAAAGAACATGTTTCATCGGTTTTTCTTAAAATTTCCATCTTAAATTGTTGTTGTTTCTAATCCTCACTGTCTGACATAGTCAGACAAGATCCACGAGCCCGTTGACTGTAAAGAAGTCGAAGACTAGGAGAGGATTGCTAAAGAGATCCTCCTTAGACAGACCCATGCAATCCAAAAGGTTCTCAGGAGAGGCCTGATGACTTTGGCACTTGGGGCAGGTGACGAAGGTTTTCCTGCCCTCGTTGTAAGTGAGGCACTTGATGTGGCCACTAGCAAATCTTGAGAGAGTAGTCCGGGTACGTCTGTCACAAGAGAGGTCAAGGGACAAACCCTCTTAAATTGTAACACTCGTCATAAGACCTGGCAGCTATCACATTTTCTCTAAGCCTAAAGTACCCAGAAAACTTGATCCAAACTTGAAAAATTTGACTTTTTGGGACACCCTGTAAATTCTTATCTTTATACATACTGACAAAACGAATGGCATGTTGGCCGAAAAGTTATAAAAATGGAGTATTATTCCTTTTAATCTATATTGTAACAAAAACTGTAAATAGTGTAAACGTTTGCATAAATGGTTTGTATTTTTATCTAATTATTTGTTGTCATGTGCTACAATCGTTTAATTTATAAAGCGATTATCAAAGAGACGTTAATTTTGTGAAAATAGCAGTTATCAGAGCTGCGAATCATGTTATTATCTAAAGTAGCTTGGCGACATTTTGCGATATTTTGGAGCCAAAATATAGGTTGACTTTTTGAAGTTCCAAGTAGATAAGATTAATAGGAACCAAGATACCATAGTTTCACTATAGGAATGTTCTAGAAACCTCCAGGGAGAAAGGTTCTAGAAATTTACAAACAGGCTGTATAAATATTGGCCTCAGCCAAACAGAGAGTCAGATGGAAATTATTGACAATATTAATATGAATTGTAAAGGACAATGAAAAAACCTATAATACTAAATCAGGGGCTTATAGATAGTAAGCACAGATTTATATTACCAATTTTATGCAAATAGTACTAATACTTTTGATCAATTTCGTCATACAGGTTATTACTTTAGCCTATTTGATGAAGTATAGATTACAGGCAAGTGAAAAGGCTTTGCTATACAACTTACGGTCTCGATCCAATCTCTTCCCACACTTGACCGCTCTCTTGTTGAGGCACTTTTTGATCACTTCATCATACAGATCCGACCCATGGCACTGGTAAAGGGTGGGTTTGTTGTCAACACACAGAAAGTACTTGGAGCAGTCAACAGGATGAGCAAATGAGCCATGCTTGCGTGGGCACTTGAACACTTGGTCCTTGTCATCTTCTTCGGAATCGTCTGGAAAATGGAAAGAAAATTAATACCGATTCAATACTCAAAATACTACTGAAAAGTAATTTTTACACTAAGATTTAAGTATTCAAGCATTAATTCTTCTCAATTTTTCAACGAAAGTTTTATCTCAACAGACGATTGCAACTAGCTACATTCCAATCAAACCCAGTATTGTTGTCGTGTCAAATTGCACAAGAACATGTTGGTGCACGCGGATAATGAATTACAATGCTTCAATTATGCACTTTATTAAAAAATACTTTTTCATTTTCATTCTTTAGCATTTAAAAAAAATATATGATCCCGTCCAGAAAGTAATTTATCTTCGGTCAAGATGATAGCTGTTGGCCATTTCTTCTACGATTTACAGTTTTGGTTTATACATTAGATGTAAATGTTTGCTATAGTTCGCAACCCATTTTAAACTGAAGAGGCAGGATTATTTAATTTTTCAATTTAAATGCAAAAAGTTAAAATAAAATAACAAGAAAACCAAACGGATTATGTTATAAAAATTTCTAATTTGTTAGTTCTAATTCTCCAACAATTATATGGACTTACAATTTTTCTAACCCTTTTCGCTTAAAAATTAGGAAATTATTTGTGTCTTTTTGTGTCAAAGTTTCACCGCCATATGTTCCCACGGGGAGAATAATTGCTTTGTATGTTTTTAGTTTCCCCACTTCTCCCTCTTTCGGAATCAATTCAATTTTCAACAGATACTGATAAGAAAAATAACAACGGTTCCCCTTCAAGATTTTGCTATTAATTTCTTCTGAAATACTATTTGGAAAATATATAATTGAACCCAAATGCGTAAATTTATTAAAAAATTTATTTTAAATTTTGAATTTAAAGTAATTAACGATCGGATCATCAGTACAAATGCTGACAAATTAATTTTTTTACGTAAAATGTTTAATAAAGTGATAAAATATTTTGTTAATTTTTAGTTCAGTAAATAAAATTAAATTAAGATTTACTGGAATATTTTCACTTTTTGCAATATGTTTTCATATTGCAAAAGGTTTTTGTTATTATTGGAATCAGTAAAAAACTTAAATATTTGATGATATTATATAAAATTAAATGATTAAAATTTCAAATAAATTGTGCTCTGTATTAAAAATAACTTTTCATTTGATAAAATTACTTTATTGAGTTAATTAAAATTACTTGATTATATTCATTGGAAATATATAAAAGATTGTTTAATTTATATCTCAATTCATTAATTGAATTCATACATTGAAATAATAATATTACATATTTGTTAAAAAGAATATATTATATATATATATTCTTTTTAACAAATATCTAAAATGGTTTAAATTTTATAAAACAGGAAGAAATAAATTTGTGTCCATGGTAAGTCTTTCACAATATTTTCAAGATATTTTATTAATTATACAAATGTAATAGATCTTTTTTATACTTTTCTCTCTATTCATACTTACTACACGCTACCAATAGGTAGCGTGTACTAAAAAGAAAACTTTTTTATACGTACTAATCATAGTCTAATAACTTCATTTTATTTCATCTTTCTCACAAATTTTATCTCACATTCAATAAATACCTATGCATTTTTTAACCATATATGTCTCTTAAGTCTTTAATTATAAACCAAAGTAATAATAATTAGTTTTAATGGCATATTATAATAAACTTAAACATTATTTGTTCGATACAAATTATGTATATATATATATATATATATATATATATATATATATATATATATATATATATATATATATATATATATATATTATTTTGCAACTCTCATACCATTTTCTGAAGTATTAATATAATATTGTTAGCAATGTAAAGATTAAGGCATACCTTCGGTTGTTGTAAATCTGTTTTCCAGTGGTGTAGTGGGACGATTGGTTGTCGGTTTCCGACTGGTTTTCATCTCTAAAAAAAATCAAGTCTTAAGTATTATTTTCTTTTCCCGTGGAATTATTTATTATACCATATAGTTTCATTTTGTGACATTTCTTAGCATTTTAGTTTGAGCAAAAAATTTTACCTTTCGATTATGGTTAGGAGGAATAAGCAATTAAGAGGCAGTGACTTAGATACATTTTGTGCGACGAATTTTGGAAAGATATGTCGGAGAGTGAACGACATCTCTTATGTTTTTAGATGATATATTGTGTTTTTAGGATTTATTTTACATCAGGAGTCAACTTTACGACGCAGTCCAACAAGTTATTAAGTGAGAGAAGTATATAAACAGCATATTTTGAAGCTATTTTTGGAGCACATATAATCATTTTACAAGGCAGTACATGCATAATATTTATGAGAACACTATCCTGTGGAGATCTTTACTGCTTTGAATCTTGATTACAAAAAAAACACATTTCTTTCATTCCTGATAATTCTGCTCACACAAAAACTCATAATTTATTAGACCAAATAAAAGGAAATTTCATTTACAGATTAAGAATTACCATAGTTTGAAACCGAATGAGACTTGATTTAAAATATGTAGGGGAAAAGATTTTTTTGTTTTTTATGGAAATATCATAATAATTATTTAGCACCTGGAATAAACTAAATGTGACATGGCATATTTTTTATACAACACGATAAACAATATTTTACTCGAAATTAAACATATGACCCTATTCTTTAACATTCAAAATCTATGTAATTTAGCATCATTTTAGGTATGTCTCGGAAACATTTATGTGAGACTCGCGTCATAATTTCCATGTGAGTGCATAATAAATTAAAGAATCGGCCAAATTAACATGCAGTGGCGCCATCTACTGTGATTCATATTCTAATTCATACGTCACTGCATGTTCTGTCTATGAGATGAAATAATTTTCACGTGACTCGGCATATTTCATGCGACATGCATACCTAGAGGTGTATTGTGCGGTGTGACATGCATACCGGCGAGCTCCGGATTATACTTAAGGTTAACAGATTTGGAATACTCGCCCATGAACAAGCGCCTCGCAATTTTGAACCACGGTCAGATGATGAGTTCCCACCTGAGCTGGCACCCTTCTATCCACATCCAAGCCACATTAGTGGAAGGACTTTGGACATCATAGATGAACAAGGACATATCCGCTACCCACGGAGTTCCAGCAACCCAGTGAGAGAGTGTACGTGGTCACCCTCCCAATCACTGGCTGCGGCAAACGATGGTTCACTTTGCTGATCTTAACGGGAAGTAGCGTGAAACTACTGAGCCTACTGATTATAACGAGTATTGGAGAGACTACTGAGACACTGGGGCTCATTTCACGTGACAAGGCATAAATGTATGAGTTGTCGTAATCTATTTGGAAAATGGCAATGAAATTAAAATGGAGCTTTCGGGTATTTTACAAGCTGAGCTAAGAAAATTTGCCATTATTAATTTTGGATAATAAAACGTATATTTGAAAAAAATATTATTTATTATAATATGGTTACTTTTTAAACAAATATTTTTAAGAATTCCGATTATGAACATAAACTATTATTGTACACATGGTATGAGAATTAACTATTTTAATATTAATTCAGTCCTGATTGAAAATGAATTATTTAGAAATAGTTATATCATTCCTAAATTGATAATCTGCCGACCGATGGCTAAGTAGTTAGCGTTCCTGACTCCTGAGCTGTGGGTCCCTGGTTTGAATCCCGGTTTGGGCATGATGTTACATTTTTTCTGTATCTCCATTTTTCCGAATTGATGTATGAATGTGGGCAACCCTATGAATGGGTTTGTGGTGTCCTCCGTGACTTGGTTCCCAGGTGCCCACTGGATAACGACAAATGAATAGCAATTTCCGACCTTGTTGTGGCAATGGGTTAGTCACCCAGTGACCGCCGTTATTAAAGAAAAAATTGATAATCTATTATACCATAGCTTCTCATTAATTTTAAAAACTATGCATTTAATGAAAAAAGAAACTTTATTTATTAAAATTTTCGACTATTAAAAGTGAGATAAATATTTTCGAAATAATTCAGGTAACATAACTACATCAATTCAAAATAAGTATGAACGATTAGCAAATTTTGAAAATACATGATAGAGATTCTTTAATTATTTATAAATAAATTTGTGGGTAGTAAAATCTGATTAATATATATATTTAAAAAAATTATTTAATAAACGGTAATAATTAAAAATCATAATTAGTGCAAGTTAGGGAGTATTAATTAGTGTGTTAATCATTAAATTATTAATTAGTATGTTGATTTTTTCCATTAATTTGGTCATAAAAAATTCTAACTTATATAAAATCTAAACTCAGAGGTACGACAGCCCTTTTGTGGGCCCTATCTGCTTCTCTGACCGAGGGCCAAGAAATAAAAAGCATATGTCGCGGTTATGTGATCAGTTTAATGAGTAACTCCTAGTGTTTAGTTCCCAAGCATGCTTGGTACTCAGTTTTATGGACTCACTGAAGTGTTAAAAAGCTGACTAACTTATTATAGTTAAATATCCAGATATTATTATTTAACAAATAATAATTTATCACAACATACAGCTCAATGTATCTTATAGATTTTAATAACAAAGGGATACATCATGTAAGACATTAATCATCTCTCATTTCCTTTTATAACCAAACCAACAATTGATGAGAATTTTATAGCAATGTCGGACAGATGGTATGCATTTTTTAGATGAGGAAATGGTTTCTTGGACTCCAACAAATTTTTACACAGAATATTACACCAGAGAAACGCCGACAGAGGGAGTTGATGTTTGTAGGCACATTAAAGATGAGGTATTTCAAGGTAGGGTGTTACTAGAACTGGGTGCACTGATTCACTAACGAGGAGTCTGATACTATCCATTATACTTGTGTTCATCATGATGGCATCGTGGAAGATCCTGTCTTCGAACTCAACTGCTATTGAACAACATGAAATGAATGTTTCACTTCTTTTTTTCTCCATGTACATCTGTTGGGGTGGGTTTCGTGGAGTTTTCCGGGTTTCCTTTTTGGGATACGTAACCAATGGGTTAATGGACCATTAATACTACCACATACTATTTTTTTTACATAGAAACGAACTAAAACAATTACAATGCGTCTTGCTTTAGCTTCATGTAAATGTTGCATGAAGACACTCCGTATCAATAAAATATTAAAATTGCATACGTCCATTTGTGCTATTAATTTACTAAACTCATGTTAATATTGCTATCATCTCCCTTTATTTACATTTGGGTCAGACTATTCTAGACTTGATCATCGGACGTAATTTAATTTGCTCACTGTAGTCTGATGAACCAGAAATTGAAGCTTATCTGAGATTGTTTGTGACATTCAATATGGTAATTAAAACTGGAACATTTAAGAAATTAAGAGTTTAACAAAGAGCTTACTACAATTTATATTGAATACGACAGTTTGAAGATAGAAATTTAATACCCTCATAGAGACTACAGATATATATTTTATATAAACTATATATATATATATATATATATATATATATATATATATATATATATATATATATATATATATATATATATATATATATATATATATATATATATATATATATATATATATATATATAGTTCATGGAACGACACCCCATATTTGGTACAAAGCCTAGAGTGCCCATAACTGTTTTCATGGCCGAGATCCCTGGGGTGCGAAGTACATGTCCTAGTTAGGAGGTCAGCCTAACGTGAAATCCTCAATGTTTAGTTCCCAAGCATGCTTGGTACTCAGCTTTATTGACCCACTGAAGGGAGGAAAGGCTGAGTCAACCTGGCTCATCCCGTGGATGGAACCTCGGACTTGCGCCTTGGGAGAGTGAAACGCTGCCAATAAGCCACCGGGCTTCCATATATTTTACATATGTAAATAAATTTAAAAGAATTATGAAAGTAAAACTCTAATCACACACACAGATTAATATGGCTTGATTGGTGAGTATCTCTCAAAATAGGAACCTCAAACATTATTCTTTCTTCATATTTTTGTAACAATGAATGATTTTTAATTTGATATTTTAGACCTTTAAAAGAAAGACTAGAACACAGCGTTCTATGCAAAATTTGTTCATCACAGCTTAAAGTGAGAAACTAATTTCTAATATTTGTGTGTAAGTAATCTTATGTAATATCGAGAGCATTTTTTCCCAAACTGTTTATGTAAGGAATAATATTCAGGTTAAAAGGGAGCCGGCGACATTGCTTAAGCATAGACAATAGCATTGTTATATAAAGGATAGGGATCATTCTGTAGATTTTCCCCCAAATTGTTATAACAGAGAATAATATACAGGCCAATCAAGGGGATTTGTCCGTTGACCAAGGACGTGTGAAGCATTGGCGGATGCGCAACGGATCTCACTTCCAAGATACAGTTTTGAGGTTTGATCCTTGAGTTGGGCAAGATCCTGCTTCATCCCTTCAGGAGGTCCATGGAACTGAGTGTCAAGCATGCTAGAGAAATAAACATTGGGGTTTCACGTCAAGCTGATCACTTAACCGGGACATGGGATTCACACCTCAGGGCCTTTGGACAAGAAAACAGGTCTGGGCACTCTAGGTCTTGCCTCCCGTGTGGGCTGTCATGCCACTGAGTTTAGCTTTAGAAGAAAATCATAATTGCGTAGAACACTTTTATTTTCTGCTTTGTTTGAATGTATTCAATAACCAATTAAAATGCATCAGATAACCACTAGCAGCTAAAATTTTATTCGTATATATATATATATATATATATATATATATATATATATATATATATATATATATATATATATATATATATATATATATATAAGATCAATTAGTTATAAAGAACTTTAAAGATTCAATTTCGACATTTTTAAGCTTTCACATTTTAATCAAGCCAACCGATGGTTGAGTGGTTAGCGTTCATGACTCCTGACCTGTGGTTCCCGGGTTCGAATCCCGGTTCGGGCATGGGTGTTTCTTTCTGTCTCTGTGTTTCTCTGTCCTTTCTTCTGTGATGTATGAATGTGGCCCACCCTATAAGCGGGTTTGTGGTGGTTTGGCGCGGGTAACGCTACTCGCCTCCGTGACTTGGTTCACAGGTGCCCGCTGGGTAACGACACATGAGTAGCAGTCCCTGGCATTGTTGTGGCATAGGGTTCGTCACCCAAATGTGCCCGCCATTGGATAAAAAAAAACATTTCGATCAACTTTTTTTTAATTGTTCAGCATATACACTGCTATTACTGTCTAAGATCGAACCTGTGACCTTCCACTCTAAAAAATATCAAGTAATATAATCAGCACGTGGCTAACCAAAAAATGAAAAGTTCCAATTTTGCGCCTCCTATTAAAAAGTTGATGGTATAACTGTCTTTATAAACAAACTTAGAAAATTGTGTTTATCGAAACATTTAATGATTCTAAGCAATTTCTGCAGTCCATTTGGCATAAAATGCATTGTTTTAAACTAGCACTTGAATGAATGATTCCGTTAGCGGCACAGGATGGCATTCGAAATAATTTTTTAGTGCCATGACACACCGAGTGGTGCTGAGTCTATTCAAGAATTATATTGCTATGTTTAGTTTTAAATTTAAAAATTAACAATAGGAATGAAATATTGAAATTCTAAACATAGAAACTATATTCTTAGTTTCCTACATTTAGAATTTCATGACCAGTGGTGTAGTCCTAAAGCTCCGCGCTTCCACGCCACAGATTCGAAGTTCGATCCCCGGACTGGGTAAGGTCGATCCATCCCTTCAGTGGATCGATAAAACTGAGAACGAAGCATGCTTGAAAACTAAGCACTGGGGGTTTCATGTTAGGTTGACCACTTAATCGAAACATATGCTTAGCACCCTAGGTCCCTCGGTCGCAAAGACAGATATGTTCATTGTAGGTCTTGCCCCTCCCCCTTATAGGCTGTCGTGCCACTGCGTTTAATTCTAAGCATGCGGAATATCATTTTTTACTTTATAATCTCCATTAGTACATAACACTGCAAAGAATATTTGACAAAGTAGGTTATGGCGTAAGGAAGTAAGCACAGGGCCGTGGTAGCCTAGTAGTTAGGGCATCGGCCATCCGGCCGGAAAGGCTGGGTTCGATTCCCAATGCCACCAAAACCCCATCTAGTACATTCGATATACGTGCTCTTTAAATCTATGGAATCAGAAGTCTTGTGGTCGGTCGATGAGCAGCAACCATGGGAGTAATGGTCTGGAGAAAGTTTCTTCCCCCTTCCGATGGATGCCAAAATTTGAGTGATTGGATACTCTTGTGGTGCCATCTGTCGGAGGAGTTTAGAGCAAAGTCGTACTGTCCCCTTCGTGGTGCTCTGATTAAAAGAAAGACTCACCCTTCTGACTTAATTTCGCATAGCCATCGGCTAGAGAGCTTGACTTGTCCAAGTGTAATAAGTAACAACACATTTATAGAACCAATATCGTGCATCTTGTAATTCAACGCTTTTAACCCTCTTCCTTCATAGAGTTAATACATAACAGCCTATATTTACAAACAACAGAATATTATACAAGCAGTGTCTTACGGTCACGATCCAGTCTCTTGCCGCAGCTCACTGCCTTCTTGTTGAGGCACTTCTTGATCCTCTCGTCGTACAGATCGGATCCGTGGCACTTGTAGAGGGTGGCCACATTGTAGACGCACACGAAGTACTTGGAGCAGTCGATGGGGTGAGCGTAGGACCCCCAAATGTACGGACACTTGAACGCTAAATCCCTCTCTTCTTCCGACTCATCTGAAAAATAGAACAAACGATATTTATTCGCCTACATTTGATGCTTAAACAGACAGAAAATTAAAAGTTTTAGATATTAAGTCCTCTGAATTTCTTGAGCTATTTTTCGATTCAACAAAAACTTCATGCTATATCCACATTTAATATACTTGATATGCCAGGAAAGTTTTATGTACTATGTGGGAAATAGCAAAAGAATGAGAAATTATGAGACTTTATTTGAAAATGTGTTTTCTATATTATTTCAAAATTAAATTCTTTCAGTTATTTTTTTTTCATGCTTTTATTTTGAAAAAAACTGATTGAAAAATATTTAATCTTATATATTATCTTATGGATCATTTCAAAGAAAAAATATTCATCGCTAAATATTGCATTTCAGTGACAGCTCTGCCTAGTTAGTTTCATAAGCTAACGTTTTTTCCGATTTCATAGGGGGCGTTGTGTGCAGAACTTGATTTTTAAAAATGAGAGTGAGTTTGAATTCTAATCAAAATTTGTAGCAAAATATTGATTCAATCAAATATATTTTTAGCTCAAAACTAACAGAAAAGTTTATTTTGTATAATTGTACGGAGAAAATAGGAAATATCTCTAAAACAAATTTTATATAGATTCAATGAAATTAGATGGTTGAAATTTTCCCGGATAGAGGTATTTTAAAAATATTTAGAAAAAGTTTAAACTCTTAAAAAACTCTCCTAGGGGTGAGAGTAATTCTGTTTTTTGTAATTTGCAAAATACCAGAAGTTTCTTTTATGAAAATAGAACCTGTTACACGGTAAAATGTGCTCCATTAGATAACATAGGATTTTGTTTTCCCTAGCAGGGCCTTAAGCGAAACAGCCCAGAACCTTCCAGTAACAAATCGAAATTCAAATTTTCACCCCAAGTAAGATTTAAATAGCACCAGGAGGAGAAAGATTAATGAAAACGAATGTTGAGTCTAGTGCATAAAAGAGCTGTAAAAGTCTGTCTGAGGTACAATAGACTTTTGCGTTTGAAAGCTGTTTCCTGTTGTATTATCTGAATTGAAATTGCGTAATTATGTCCCCAACAGCTGAAATTTGCTGTATCTTGTAGAAATTGTTAAGAATCGGCATTTTAAAGAGCGTTGTTTCATTGATTCTTAACCAACTCAAAACTCGAAGCGCGGTACAAAATGTTACGTAAGTAACATTTCATAATAATAATAATTAAAATAAAATTATTTAAATTTAATGAGAAATCAAGAAACCCATTTTTAATATAAATTTTTACTTTCAAATTAGACAAGATATATCAAACAGATTTTTTTTACAAATGATAAATTTCTAAGATTCTCTGTGAAAAATGAATTCAATTAAAAGCAAATGATTGCTAATTTTTAAACCCTATTGAGCAAGGAAAAGGAAATAGTCTTTCGTATCTGCTTTCAAAGTGAACATTTACTGAAGTGAGTGCTCGGGAATTTTCAATGTCTTCGCAAAAGCGAAGATATAAATCCCTCTCTTTAAAAAGCATTCCAGGAAGATAATACCGTATTTATTAAGAAAGCGCAAGTATGAAACGTGAGATCCTATACAGATTTCATTTATTCTTTCCCTTACCTGATTCAGAATCATCATCATCTTTTCCAGACTTGTGGCATGTGACATGTTTCTTGTCCCTGCATTTCTCCTTCTTTTCGTCGTACAGCTTACCCCGAGTGCACTGTATTAAATGGGGTACGCTGAAACGACATTCGTAGTAGAGAGAGCATTCTTTCGGGTGGGCGTATTTACCGTAGATAGAAGGGCAGGCAAATTTATCCTTCTTTTTCCAGTAGTCGTAGATTTTCTTTGAATTACCGAAATCTAAAAAAGAATTCATATTCAAATAAGTAATATATCAATTTAAAATATGAATACTTGTCATAATGTCATCAGAAAACCTACAAACATGTTTTTATTACTAAAATACTCGGAAAAATGTTAAGATATTAATGGTAGTTAGATATAATTTTATGAATGTTAATTGTAATCCCCCCCAATATAACAATTCGAACATACGTGCAAAAGATATCGATTATTCATTATTAATTTGGAGTACTTTAAAATTAGACTTAGTCGCAGGCTTTTGCCCTATAAAATCCTCCATTTATTTGCAGATCCATGAACTATAACTATGAACTAAGCTAAGGTTGCAATGGCCTAGTTCATTAGGACGTTCATTTTATTTATCAGAGTTCGATTCCCGACACAATTGATGATTCGTCGTGTCCACTAATAGCGACTGGGGCATTCTAAACATGTCATGGTCGCAATTTCCTTCATGGGAAATGATACCTTTGGGGGTGGCAGGTCAAGTTTGAATGGTTTCTGCTTGGTCCCAGCCCCTAAAATACGATTACCCATTTTCGGAGTTACTGTGGCACACCCGTTGGGTGCCCCACTATTCAAGGCCACATCACTCACTTCCCTTGTAATGCTGAAACTGGGAAATCCTAGTAGCATCCGGGTTATATGCAACAATACTATGTTATAACTGTAATTATTGGTCACTTAACATGATTGCTCTCGTTATCTGATTCATAAATAATATTTGAGTGTGCTCCTCTAAAGATTACGCTCTTATAATTTATTTTACGATAACACACACAACTAAAAACGCTCTGAAGACTGAAACTCGAATTACGAATAAGGAGAATTTAAAATTCATCAAGGGATAGCAATTGGCCCTTCGACATGGTCATAATACTTGGTTAATAAATTATGTTAGGAGTGAGTTTAAAAAGCTTCATTGCAGAGCACTGAAGCTCTTATTGCATTCAGATTTATATATTAGAATCTTAGAAAATTAAGTTCCATCATTCAAATAGCGGAGAAAACAAACACAGTCGATTATTAGAAACTCAAAAGACATTTATTCGTTTCGTTTTATTTACACATAGTAATGGTTTTAAGATAATTGATCGAAACCATGGTGGCCTAATGTATCGGCCTTCCGTTCGGAAGGGACTGCTTTCGTTTCCCAATGCCGCCAAAGAACCACTGTGAGCATGCGATATACGTGCTCATTAAATCTGTGGAATCAAAAGTCCTATGATCGATCGTTGCGCTGTTACCATGGTGTAATGGTCTGGAGAAAGTTTTCTTCTCCGTCAGATAGTCAAAATTGAGGGAGTGGTTCCTATGGTGGTGCCATCTATTGGAGGAATCTAAGAGAAAATACATACTTTCACCTTCGTGATGGTCTGGTTAAACGAAAAACACACCCTTCTGGCTTAATTTCGCATAGCCGTCAGCTAGTGAGCTGGGCTTGTTCAAGTGTCATAAATAACAACAACACAACAGATAATTGAGAATGAACTCACGTGTAGAGGGCTGGTCGATGTCCAACACTTCCAGAGAATCTTCATCGCTTGTTTCCTGACAATGAATCACACATATTGCTACAACCAAAACTAAAATAATAATAAATAATATCAGTAAAATACAATTATTGAAGCAACAGCAAAATCATAATTCTTGTCATAAAATTGTAATAGCTCACTATAAAATCTCCACAGAAACATGCAATGATTTTGTCTTAACCATCCTTATTAAAGGAGTAGAATCCAAGTCTGGGATGGATGCATTGAAGTTTGCTGATGAAATAACACAATTACCTAAGCCTTCTATACATGAGTTATGTTGATACCCATTTTCTGGTGTTGGCACAGAGAGAGGAGTTGAGTTGCAGTTTTATTCTTTCAAACTCACACACATAGCTACGAATGTTAACACAGATGCCGTATAATCCAGGATGCCAAATTCTGAGTTTGGTGATTTTTTTGGAAGATATTCATATGTATGTGTGACAACCTGGTTTATATTGCGTCACAAATATGGAGACCTATAAGAATTATGCAGAAAATTCGTTTATGGCAACTCTAGTATATACGTTATCGCGCACGTCACAATACGTCATCTTGGCAACATTTCTTCCACGCCAAAAAAATTCAGAATTAGCATCCTGGATTATAGGGCATTTGTCCCCGAATGTGGATCATTGGGGTTTGTCTTAGCATATGGTCTCCTCTTGGCTGAATTTATTGGCAACAGAATCCGAGGATTGATAGTGTTGTCAAATGATTTAATGACCACAGAATGATTTAACATCTAACCTCCTAATTACTTTACATCACAATCTCCTGGTATGTGATACCTGGAAGCCATTGTTACGAAGTGGTTATCACGGTATCACTGCTCTCACATAAGCAGCTTAATGCTTCTCACTCATAGCAGGGCTAATAGATACAATCATCTTAGACAGTTAGCTATAGAAATATTAATTGCACCCCCTGCGATGCAGTGCAAATGTATACCGATGGTAGTCGTACAAAAGACCGTACTGGGAGCAGAGTCTATATTAGAACCCCTCAGTCTGAAATGACGCTGAAGCAACGTAACCTTGATACTTATTCAATCTTCAGATGTGAGTTGATAGCGATTATGGAAGAACTTGCTGCTGTCATTTCCAGCAGCTGTGATTTTTTAGAGCTATGGATTTTTCCGGACAGTCGCAGTGCACTACAACACCTCAGTGTTCTTTAATAGCTCTTGGTTTCCTGTTTTTGCATTTAATGATGGTAGAGCTACTGTATATAAGCATCCTTTAAGGTAAAAACATTTATTTCAAAGCATTCACAGATGTATTTCTTTCTACAAAAACAATGGTCCTCTATAAGCGATGAAACAAGTATATCTATTCTGCTCAAATTGAAAATGATCTCCCAAGACCATGATGTACATCTCCAATGGATTCCAAATCCTGTTTAAATATTAGTAGAAATGAGACCGCAGATAGACTGGCCAAAGAGGGCAGTGAGGAAGATACGCCCACTGGTTCAGCACGTACATACCAGGAACTTTACTCTATTGAAAAATGGCCTGGCAAAATCCACCCACACACCAGTGGTACTGTGGAACATCTCCTGGGACTCTTCTGGAAATAAAATGTGACATAAAATCTCAGACTGCCTTGGCCAGATTCTCAAGTGGACATCTAAAATGTTTATCGTTTGAACGTGATATAAAAATTATCCCACTTGTAAAATAATGCTGTGACCATCCAGCTTCACCGAAACATATTCTGGATTGCGTCGAACTTTCCCGAAAGGATTTATCCTCAGATCCCTTGCTAGTCACCATCTTTCTGACTGTCAACACTTTATTGAAGTTGATCTGACAAATGTCAGATCTTTAAAGAGAAGCCACAACACCATATAATTTTTGTACTGAAAATGTTGTTTGATTATGTCTTTTGCTCTATCATGTTATATTTTAAGCAAGGATCTTTAAGCTATGGTCTGGGATATAAAGGCTCTGACATCTGGTAAGCTATTACTTATTATGATTTGATTTTGATTTTTGTATCTCATAATGTATAACACATCTTACTGAATAATTAAACTCAGTATTATATCAAATATATAATAGTATGATTATAATTTGTTTTTACGAATTAAGAGGGATAATAATACTCAACAAGGTGTACAATAATTACCATAGAACAAAGGGGTCTTCAAGAGGGTGCACCAACCATTCCTTCGTCGGCTACAATTTGCAACGACACACGTGGTTAGCACTTTTATCACTTACTGTGAGTATTTTACTGAAGAATAAATCTAATTGTGCAATTTTTGTTATCATTCCTTTTCAACGCTGCTGCGTACGTTCAGTTTGGAACTCTAAGATTTTTTTTTCTGCCTCTCAGAGAAGAGTATGTTCCTATCAAATTATTTTTCGTCCTGTAAAGGACGTTTAGTGTGGGATATGTATGATATCTTCTCAATGCGTAATTGCGTAATATCAGCCATGATGGTGGTCAATGTGACATCATGATATTTTATTTGATAAACGATATTTGAATACGATAACAGGCTGATACTTTTTTAGAGCATTAATATAAACCATGATAAAACAGATAATATTTTTAAAATTTTTATGAAAATATTTTTCATAATGATAGATTACTATTTGTACTAAGCAGCATTATGAGCCCTAATAAACGCGATATTTTTTTATTAACCTATCATGGGATTCATTATGACAAACGATATTTTTATGGAGCATTATTAATTCGAACCATGGTGACAAATTGAATCATGACCAGATTTATAACATGTAAAAAACTCAATAGCAGACAGTAAATGTGACATATGAAACTATTATTTACGAAACAGAAAAAGACCTGAAATGCCGGAAACTTGGTATCTGTGACGTGCCAAAAAACAAGAATATAGTAAAAAACGTTTGAAATAATTCGTTTTCCAGGGTAATTACTACAGGGTAAAGAAATAGATATAAAAAATATAGATTTGAATTTTAGTATAGACACACACATTAATTAAGCACCATTTAAAATATTTATGTAAGAATAAAAACAAGTTAGAATATAACAATTCCAATAAATTTTTAAGGTATCCGCTTACGTTCGAGGCAACTTTTTCTTAAAAGTTATAATTTTGATCTTGTTTTCAAATAAATTATGGTGTAAAAACAAAAATTAGCCAAATTTTTATTTACCATAGCATACTTTGTGTGAAATCGGTTATTTTCTGACAAATTTTAATGAAATTTTAACAAAATGGTTAAAACTTTGCAGAAATTGTTATGCATCAATCTTAATTTAACTTTTCAGCTTAAGCGGATATCTTGAGTTGAAATGAATGTATTTATAACATATTTTTTTAAAGGAAAAATGAAAATACAAACATTTCTTCGTTATAATTCAATAAAAAGTTTAAGTTTTAATCTGAGACTAGTTTTTGTACATGCTTTGCTTAAAATCTCAGTATTGAGTGGAACGCTGCTTAAAGTAGTATAAGAAGCCACTGAAAATTGTACCGCGTGCCAAATCTGGCACGCATAATATAAATAGCCAAAGTCTTGGCACAAAATTTTTTAATGTGAGCCATATCCTTGTACACGCTCTATTTAAAATCACAGCATTAAGTATAACGCTTTATAGAGTAATGTAGGAAGCTAATGAAAATCGTACCACGTGCCAAATCTGGCACACACAATATAAGTAGCCAATGTCTTGGCCAAAAACTTTAATATGAGCCTTATCCTTGTACACGCTCTATTTAAAACTACAACATTAAGCAGAATGCTATATAGAGTAACGTATGAAGGCACTGAAAATTGTACCGCGTGGCAAATCTGGCATGCATGATATAGGTTGCTAATGCCTTGCATATGATACTTATTAGAGACATTACATACAATATTCAATATAGAAGGAAAAATTAACTTTATAAATAGGTTGAAACGAGAATTCATTTAAACTCCTTACTATTGTAATATCCCACAATAGTTTCAGAAAATCTTCTTTGAAACATGTAAAGATAGTGTGTGTGTGTGTGTGTGTGTGTGTGTGTGTGTGTGTGTGTGTGTGTGTGTGTGTGTGTGTGTGTGTGTGTGTGTGTGTGTGTGTGTGTGTGTGTGTGTGTGTGTGTGTGTGTGTGTGTGTGTGTGTAATATAATTTTATTAAATAAGAGTTGCTTAATATATTGTTTTGCAGTTAAGAAGTTAAGCAAATAGAAAGAAAAAAAATCTCACAAATATTTTTCAACCAAAATAATTACATAATATGATAATTATAAAGCACCTTTGATGAATTCGAACTTCAGCACTTATGATTAGCAAAATTAGCAAATTTTATTACATTTTAAAATTTCAAAATAATAATTATAAAGAATTATATGATTATATATTATAATAATCTACAAATGATACTTACGAGCAAAGATGACATACAACGAGCCCATGGCTCAGATATCGCAAATCGTCAAGAAATTGAGCCCAGATTGATTTCTTTTTATGTCGGTAATTGAAAAAAAGATAATAAAAAAATTATCCATTCTTTTTTCATGGAAAAATTAACACCTGTTAGATTTAAAGCTCATAGGTTTTTAAGTGTATCTGTTTTTCTTTTGCGGGATGCGTTTTATCGGTATTTTCATGTTATGAAATAGATATTTCATAAGATAACATTCAGTTTTAATTAAACATTTTAATCATATAAATTTTGATAAATAATGTTTTTTTTCATAAAAAACGTCATATTTCTAAAGAATATTGCAAATAAATTACAATAAATATTTTCGTTATATTTTGAATTTATCTTCATAGTAAAAACTGTTCTAGATGCATAGCAGTATAATTTTTTCTATCGAAAGAAGAAAAGAAATAATTTTTGTATGAAGAAAAGGAAATGTTTTATTTAAAAGCAAGAAAAACATGCGACATATGTATGAATTAGTTTTTCATAGCAACTGAAGCTTCTAAAATATAAATTACATTTAAAATATAGTAATTCTTTTTAAAGTTCGTCATATTGAGGTAAAACTTACTATAAAGCCTAGTGATTAGGGCATCGGCCTTCTTTCCGGAAGGGTGGAATTCGATTCCCTATGCCGCCCAAGGCCCACCGAGTACACGATATACGTGCTCGTTAAATCTGTGGAATCGAAAATCCTGTGGTCGGTCGTTGAGCAGTTACCATGGATGTAATGGCAATACCCCCTAGATGTATTCTAGAGGGTGTTGGTAATGGCCTCAAGAAAACTTCCTCCCTCTCCAGATCAATGTCAAAATGAAGGGAGTAGATCCTCCGGTGGTGCCATCTGCCGAAGGAGTTTAGAGCAAAATCGTACTCTCACCTTCGAGGTGCTCTGATTAAATAAAAGACGCACCCTACTGACTTAAACTCTCATAGAAGAAAGCAAAGCGAGCTTGGTTTGTCCAAGTGTCATAAGTAACAACAACAACAGTTATTACAAAACTGTTGAATTGTGACAATTTTTTATTACACTTTAATTTTTAAGAATTTAATTTAAATCTAATACTTTAGATTTTTTAACAAAATCAACATAAAAATTTAAACCAACTGGCAAGACATAACCATTTTTTTAATTTGAAAAAAATTTCCAAAAGAACAAGATGAATAATTTAGAATATAAAAGAAAAAACATTTCAGATCAATAAAAAATGAATAAATGAAAGAAAAAAATTTAATTATCACTTGATTTTTAATTAACTTTTAATCAAAAATAATCATCGAAATAAAAATAATAAATTTTAAATAGAAACTTATCCCTTCTTATCAGGAAAACAGGATATTGGGCAAATTAGAAGTTGCGAATTTATTCATGAAAAGACGTTCTAGAGGACAGTTCAGATTCTAGATTTTTGCTTTGTTGATCGTGGTCGACCGGTGGACCTCCAAGACATTTTGGGATGATGGTCACCGATGCTAATTTTTATATGGTCAGCATACCTGAAAATATACTTCTTTGACCTTCAATCGTCACTGAAGGCGATCGCAAGACACATAAATCTAGATGGTCCTCTAGAACGTCTTGGCACAAATGTCTGTATTCCCAACGCCCTTGTATAAACATAATAAAGTACACAAATAAACTATTTCTATCACTTCGTAAGCAAAAAGTACTTAAATAAATTGTTCCCAACAGCTTGCAAACACAATAAAATACACAAATTAATAATACCAACACCCTTGAGAACGGAATACGAAGAAAAATTAAAGTATTTAGCAAAGAACCAAAAAAAAGGGTATATGAGGTCTCAAGGCAGTCACAAATCATTCTCCACTTCATTCGATTTGTTCTCAGCTGACCTGTACTTGAGTCCTCAATTTACAGTTCACAATAGCGTTTTCAGTAAAATGAAATATATATATATATATATATATATATATATATATATATATATATATATATATATATATATATATATATATATATATATATATATATATATATATAGCTATTTCTCCAAATTACAATTTTCCCGAGAAATCTAAATGCATGTTAGCTTCTTGAAGTCCTGGCCCGCGAAATACGGAAGCTCGTAATAACAACATAGCGCTGAAAATTTTATATTGATTTTAATTTTAAGAATACATTCTATCTTATTTTCAGATATTATAGAACTGGCGCACATCCAGGCTGCCTAGTGGTAGGGTACTGTTCTTCAGAGAGAAAGGTCCCAGGTTCGATTCTAGTCACTGATGAATAATGGAAAATGTTTACTGCACTTTTGTCTTCTGTATGCACGTTTTTCATGTGGGTGCATGAGAGTTTTCCGGCTCCCTCCCTTGCAACACTGTAAAAAGTGTCCTCTTCGAAGGCAATTTACACGATGGATGCTGCAATGTCACATCATAGTCTTCGGCTGATAAACTGTATAATACGTGAAATCAAAACGGGAGATTAGAAATAAATGGCTATTAAAAATACATTTGACAACAAAAAGGAAAAACGTTTTTTTAGTGTAAGAGATAATGTATGAAATACCTGGAACCAGGGGGTACGCGTGCCTTCTTAGGGCTTGAGCAGCCACCAGGCGCGTCGGCAGGTGGTAGATAGCCGAATGTCCTATAGGAATGACAGGATAGCCTTGAATATAGAATCAGAGGCCGTGAACCAGCTCCCGTAAGTCCTGGTGTTATGCGACCCGTGCCTAGGGTTATTTGGCACCGCGGTAATGGTGTCTTAACGGAGCCTCTAGTTGCCTGGCGAACTTCTAGAGCTTTTTTGCCTTCTCCAGCAACTCAGGCAATGCTGAGTGGACTTATATTACCTGAGCTTATTAATTGTTATCTTGTGGCTGAAAAGACACAAGAAATAACAAACCTTTCTGCATTTGCAGGTGAAGCTTCTGAAGTAGACCTTGCTGAAAATGGCAAGGGAACTCAGAAGCAATCTAGTAAAGGGTCAGCAATGAATCCTTCACTTGAGGTAGAAATGACCTCCAAACCATCTTCTGGTGAAAGTCAGGAAGCTATCCCTAGTATGACTGACTCTCTGACCAGATGGGACTGTTTCAGCAAGACCCTATCTGCTGGAAATGTCATACGCAAGAGGAAACGGCAGAGCATATCATTTACGAATGCGAGGCTCTTGCCCTTCCTAGATTAACTTCTTTAGGCATCATCCATACTAGAGAGTTACACCTAGACTCCATGAAAGAGTTATAGGACTTTATTAATAAAGTGGGTGACCCGAGCAACTGGAACTAGGAAACATTGGGTTTGGAGTTAATGGTACAAAATGCTGATAAAAGCAAGGGCGCCCAATGACATACAAACCCACTTCTAAGAAGAAGAAGAATGTATGAAATATATTTTTTATTTATTTATTTAGAAGACATACTAGTAGTTATAAAATATTTAAACTAATAAAAATTTTTATATGATTTGTGTCCTTTCTTTAGTCAAAATAGGGTGCTTATCATTCAGTTAAATAAATATTATAAACAACTTAAATATGAAACAAATTTCGAATCTTAAAAATACATAATATCAAAACAATACCAGCATAAATAAAACTTTAGATTGTTAAGTGAAGCGCAAAAGAAAAGCTATTATGAAAATTAAAAATATACGATCGCCGCTCAACCTCTCAAGTGGTCAGCGTGCCTAACTGCGGATAGGGAGGTCCTGGGTTCGAATCCTAGTTTGAGCATGGATGTACTTTCTCTCTCTCTCCTGTCTTTGTGGTTTCCTTGTATGAAAGGGTTGTGAATGGTTGCCAACCCTATAAACGGGTCCCTATGGCATGTGTGTACTGAGGAAGTCGAACTCCACGCCAAATTACGTTTCAGTAGGAAAAGTGGAGCACACACCCTATATTGCAAGCCTCTAACTGGCATAAAACAATAATGCGATCAATTCATCAAGTCAAATTTTATATTTATTCGATGAAAATAGATTGTACAACAATATTTTCATAAGCAAAATTGCTAAATATTTTGTATAGGATACCTTTTCCTTCAATTAGTTTAATTATCTTATTTTGGTGCTACATTAAATACAAGAATTACTTAAGAAAAAATAAAACCAATGTTTTTCAAATTATCCACAAGAAATCATATAAATAAAAATCTTTAAAAATTAATAATTGACTAAAATTTCCCCAGTGATTCAGCTTTCTTTCGTTAAAGAATATTATCGTACTGATAAGTCAATCTTTCTTTCCTTGCATTATTTAAAAACCGGATCGTCTAGTCATAAAAACAATCCAGATGGAGTTTTCTCAAAAACAATATGTTTTATTTTTTTATTTTTAAAAGTTAAACTTATTAATCTAATATCACTGTGAAGTGAGTGACTTTATCTAAAATTTATGATATATTAAAATGATAACGATTAAATATTTGTTTAAGCAAACGATTATTCAAATAATGCTGCTTTTAAAATCACTGTTATATAAATAAATGATTTCCTAATGTAAACACCTGGTAAAGAATATCTAATTCTAGAATGTGATACGTTCTTGTATTAAGTCGGAATTTAAATGAATAATTTTCAGTTATTTTAACAGTTTTTTTGTCTTTGAAGAAGATAACTATTTAAATAGCACGTCATGGTGAACAAATATATATCCAAATATATTCCATATATTAAACGTAAAATTGGGATAGACAAAAATTCTTCAGTAACAGACAAAAATAATACTTTTTAACAGTATAGCAAACAGGCTAACGCAGTGGATTGTTTTCCGGGAGAACTTCGTATGTATAATGAGCTGTAATCACGAGTTGAAAGAAAGAAAATCCGGAAAACTCCCAAGCACCCACCCCCATAGGCTTTTATTCAATAGAGGCTAAGATCAGACCCGGAACCTCCTACTCGGAATGCACATTTGAAATTTGTATAATGAATATCCAAACAACTGCAAACTATCGTAAATATTTAAATAAATTTCCAGGGGGACTTCCCACAAATAATGGGTCACATTGACGTATCGCAAGGGGAGAAACTCAAAACACTCCATAGAACTTAACTTTATCCATATTCCCCAGTTCAAATGAAGCTGGAGTCGAATTCGAGACCTTTAACTCAGGAAAACAGGGTCCAACTTCTCGGTCACTGTGAATTAGAGAAGTGCTCAACTCTATGAGGTATCAAATAGATTAGAAACCACTCCCCTTTAATTTTTTTTAAAACAGGGGGAGTACATTTATTATAACATTTTGTAAATTTGAAGTTATTTGAAAAAATAATCTGAATCCTAATTTGAATTTGCTTAAAATTTCTAGCGATATGTTTATTAAAACTGTGTAGCATAATTTTTTCCCGTTTTCATAATGTGTATGTAAAAAGATAAACTATAAAAGTAATTGACAGGAAAACCAAAACTAAATGTAGGGCAATTTAATATAGAAATAAAATTCTAAATACAGGAAACGAAATATTTAGTTTCTATGCTTAGAGAATTTCAAGAATTCCATTCCTATATTTAGTTTTTAAATATGAAACGAAATATAGGAATAAAATTTTTGGTGATACCAAGATCCACTCTCTGCTGTCACGACACCAAAAAATAACATCAAATCATATGAAGATCCTCTTAGCCTAATTGGGGCCCGAATCAAAACATTTTTGGGAGCCCCTTCTGCTTCATAACAACAAACTTACTATTTAATTCGGCAAACTTATTTTTCGATTGACTACATAAAATAAACTTTCTATCCTATTTGGGGCTTCTCTAATGCGGGGCAACTGCCCTGTATGCTCCTGCCTTATATAGACTATGAATCATATTATTCCATCCTGTACTGCTAACTGAATCTTTCAATAAAGTGCTAGTTTAAAAGAATGTTGCCATAAATGATTATAGAAATTTCTTACGAACAATAAAATTATTAATTGCTTAGATAAACACTATTTTCTGATTATAAAGATATTTATTCCTCCTTAAACTTTTAATAAGAGGTGCAAAACCATAATGGAAAATTTCATTTTTTGGTTAGGGACGTGCTTCTTAGATTACTTGATATTTTTCAGAGTGGAAGGTCACAGGTTCGATCTTAAATACTAATAACACTTTCTAGCATTGCACATGCTGAACGATGTAAACATATAAATAACAAAACTGAACAACAGGAGATCATTTTCGGACTGTCGGGATGGGGTGTATTAGAATTTCCCTTGTTTTTTCCCTTGCAACACAGGATTAAGGTCCGCTTTCCGTGAAATCTGCTTCCAGAATAGGCTGCCCAAATGCCGGACAACAAACTGTGTGCGAGTGATTCGAACTTAGCGATTATCTTGCCGTTATTTTGCTAGTTCGGTCATGAAAGTCAAGTAACACCTTAATTTTCACATCGCTTTTGTAAATTATGTAACCTTTCATTTCAAATATGAAATAGTATCGTGCGTAAAACGTAAACGTGAAAAATAAAATAAATGTTAGCAATGGAAGTAAATATTCTAATTTAATTATATTAACTTTATTCTATACAAAATAATGTCATCTCTTCATTATTTTAGAATCTTAAAAAGTTGCTTTTTTATTCTTAAAATTATACTTTTATGAACAACTTCAGGACAAAAACAATAATTTTATGAATTGAAAAAAAAATCAAAGGATTGATTGACAGAACATTAATTCACTATCCGGATGATTTGTTTGTCGCTCAACGATCAGTTTTTGCACAAGAAGGCTAATAAGACCGGGATCTACGGTTTAAAATAGATACCGAACCAAAACAGAGTCAAGGTGGGATTCGAACCCACAAAATATTGAATCAATAGCAAAAAGCGCTAAACATTAGGCTATCAGAGAAATTTATAATCCTGAAAAAATCAAGAGCCTCATTTGCATAGCAACGCGTCATTCAATCCATCCCCTTTCCTTCGTTAAACTTTTCATTCGAAACATCTCGAAAGCTTTTAATAACTCTTGTAATTGATGAACTGTCGAAAATTAAAGTCGGGATATCTATTTCATAAATCCATCAATGACCATCAACAGGAAGATTGATTAAAAGTTTCCGGAATGAAAAATTCCTCAAGCCTAGAAGGAAAACATCTGCTCTTGTTTTGAAAGTATTGCAAATGATTCATTTTCCTTCAGCGCTAAAACTACCAAACGTTGAATTTCTCAATTTAATGATAGTTAAAGACAACGATTACAGTTACATTGGTAAAATTTCTGATGTATATCATCATTGTATATATATATATATACACCCACTTACACGAAGTTCGATCCTCGGGTTGGATAAGGTCGACTCAGCCTTTTATCCCTTCAATGATCACCTAACCGAGACATATGCTTTACACACCAGAGACCCTAGGTCAGGAAAACAGATATGACCAACTGTAGGCCTTGGGCCACATATGGGCTGTCTGCCGCCACTAATTCAGTTGTTTAGTTTTTTAGTATGTGTGTGTATATATATATATATATATATATATATATATATATATATATATATATATATATATATATATATATATATATATATATATATATATATGTATATATATATATATATGTATATATATATATATATATATCATAACTAATATGATGCAATTACTTTTAATACAAATTACTGCGGAAATTCTGATAATTCAAGGAATATCATATTACATTTATATTTATTTTTTTAAAGCTAAAAATATGAGTTCAATATATATATAGTAAAATATTTTACTACACCTTATACTTAAATAAATTAATTTTTCTAAATATAACTATTTAACGAAAAATTTAATAAATGCGACATTTTTTACGCTGCTTTCAAATTGCGTTTTCAGAAATAATTCCACTGAATTATTTTACTCTAAATGAGATTGATTAATTGATGATGGTCCTTAATTTAAGGGTAAACTCGCAAAATTAATTAAAAAATGAGCATTTTTTTTCTACTATTGCATCTTAAAATGTATTTGTTTGATTTTATATTCTAAAAATAGAGGGGCCTCGAGAAAGACTCATGAGGAGGCCAGGGCCCTTCCACTGAGGAAGGAGAAATTCTAGATTATTTAACAGTTATATCTCACAGTTAATATTTATTCATGTGGCAAACTTTTTTGTTATTATTCGTCATAGTCGTGACGAGATGACACCTGAGGTGGTATAATCCTCTTCTCAGACTTCCGCGATTCCCAAACGAAGGTATATTAGAACTTACGAATATAGTAATGTACATACGCTACATTGAAATACACTAACTATATTTTCTTAAGTCTCCAAACAGACAGATAGATAGCAGTGCAGACGAGATCGGGACTGTACCTTAAGGTTAATGGGTTCGTTATACTCGCCCATCACCAAGCGCCTCGTCATTTTGAATCACTGTCAGGTGACGAGGTCACACCTGAGTTGGTACCCCCCCCCCTCTCCACATCCACGCCACATTAGTGAAAGGACTTTGGACATCACACATGAACGTGGGCATGTCTCCAACCCAAGGAACTAAAGCAACCCAGTGAGGGAGGGAAAGTGGTCACCCTCCCAATCAATGCCCGGGGCAAATGAAGCTTCATTTTCCTGTTTTTAACGAGAAGCGGCGTTTTTTGTTTCGCGGCGTTTAATGTCAATTTCTAAGCTCTTGCGATTGTAAGAAGAAGGTACTAGCTCAGTGGTGAATTCCTCATTTATTTACAACAACAACGAGAAAAGAAGGCCCTGGTCTGTACCTATCGGTTATCAGGTTCCACCCCCTCTTCAAACTCAATTCTCTACAGACCAAAACTACAAGTTGGATATGTGGAGTTACCAGTTTCGTGTCCAGAAACAGCTAGCCGGAAACGTAGCTGGATAACTTAACCAAACCAGATTTTATGACTGGGTTATTCCAGTTTTCAGAAATCTAAAAGTAAAATTCGTCGATTATCCAATCCTTTTTGTCACTTCTTTATTTATTTTTTATTTTTTTCAATAGTTTGGAATCAAGTGATTACTTTTCGCTGAAACTTCGTGCGCATGGTTGGAAATCGAAGTATTTCCCACCCAAGTTGAAAACATTTTTCAATGCTTCAGCACAACGAATCATGCGCACTTCGAAATTCTCGATGTTTAGTCTGTGGCAACACCGCACAGCGTGGGAGTGTGCTCAAAAAAACCACCTTACCCGCTTTCAATAAAAGATCCCCTGCGCAGAAATTCTTCGAGTAAAGAATGCAGCGAAAAATGAAATCAAAATAAGAACCAAGACACGCCACGAGTATCAGCAGATGGGGTGTTGGAAGTCTTAAAAATCGCGGAAAACATCCCCGAGTTAAAGTTCCAAACCTAGAGCCGCTGACTTGACCCGGAGTTGACAATACCATCAGGAATTAATAGTGAAAAAAAGAAAGAGAGAGAAATTAAATAAATCAAAAATCGCTTGGTCCTCTTCTAAGATGTTCAAAAACTCATTGCAGCGGAACAATATTCCAGAGAGAGGGGATGCAAAAAATATCTGCACACATAAATCTCGGAAAACATGTAGTTGCCCAACCTAGGATTCCTTGAGCAACCACACCTGGGTTCTGAAGGCACACACAAAGTGGAGGGTGGCCGAAAGTAAAGGCAGGCCCCCCTAACATACAAATAAATATGCTCCCGGGTGTGGCCGGGGGGTTCAAAGACCCTTTGCTTAATACAGGTGAGGTAACAAAGGCGCGGAGAAAGACTCTTTGGTTAAAAGGTGGGCCTTTGGAATATATTTTGATTTTAGTTATTCGCAATTTTTTTTTCCCACCACCCTTCCGTCTTTGCTCGGGTACTAAAAAAAAAGAGTGAAATTCCACCCCAAGGTAGACCAGGGGCAATAAAATCGTAAAGTGACACAAGAGCCGGGATTATATGTTTTTAGCGAAGCCGAGAAAATAATCTTATCTTAAAATATCAAAGCCTTGTGGGTTAGATTTCTCTGAAGAGAAAAATAGTTCTGCTCCTTAATCCGCAGCATTAAAGTGTGCTTGTCATTCGCCAAGAAAGAAGTTGAATTTCTGGAATTGTGAAATAGGGGGAACATCTAAAAGAGACAGTTTTATGCTTCTTTTTAACACACACACACACACACACACACACACACACACACACACACACACACACACATATATATATATATATATATATATATGTATATATATATTCTAACACCTAATAAAAATTCTATTTCATTCCAAAATTTTGATTACATTTTGTAACTAGTTTAAACTAATTACAAATTAATTAATAGTGTTTGCAATTAGTTTAAACCTAAATTAACGCTGATTTGAGTCCCCTGTAAAGTTGCTTATGCCACTATTTAATGAATTGAAGTAAATTAAATTGCCGACCAATTGGCTGAGTGGTTAGCGTTTCTGACTACTGAGCTGTTGGTCCCGGGTTCGAATCCCGGTTCGGGCATGGATGTTTCTTTCCTTCTCTGTTCTCTCTGTCCTTTCTTCTGTGTTGTTGTATGAATGTGGTCCGTCCTATAAACGGGTTTGTGGTGGTATGGCGCGGGTAACGCTACTCGCCTCCGTGACTTGGTTCACAGGTGCCCGCTGGGTAACGAGAAATGAGTAGCAGTTTCTGGCCTCGTTGTGGCATAGGGTTCAGTCACCCTTGTGTGCCCACCATTGGTTTTAAAAAAAAAAGTAAATTAAATTATTTCCGAGCCTCTTTAAAAAGCGTAAGGTTATTTCATCCTATGCTTAACCACTAGAAGTAGATATAAAATACTTTCAACATCCATATTCCTCCTCCTTTTTCTACATTCCCCACAAAAAAAAATTATTTTTAAATAAATTTTTTGCGACATTTACAAATTTTCTTTTATTGAATCGGAAAAATATTGTTTTGTATGGAAGTTTATGATGGTGTGTTCTCACAAGAAAGCTTATTGTTTTCACTATTATTAACGAAAAACAATACATTAAAAATTAATTTTCTTTCATTGCACCGTAAGTGTTTACACTTTTTCCAATACGCCGCTAATTCCTTAAGGATGGACATGTGGTGCACTTACGATTTGTTTTCCGCTGATCTATATATAAAACTTCTTTTTGCGATGCAAAACACAGTATTTTGAATAAAGTTAAAAAATAATAAGTATAATCAACTGAATGTCTATAGAAATTTAAAACAAAAATTTCTAAAATAAAAGGTATAATTTCTCAAAAATTACATATTATGTTACAGAAATAACAAAAGAAAATTTAAAGTAAATTAACGGTAATATAACTACGTATGAAATATATATTCAGTATTTTGGAAACTTTTTAAATTATCAGGAAATTTTGCCAGACTATAATCTTTCTTTCACCATGTTAAAAGAAAGGTATTCCTAAAGTAAGCGAACTAAGATAAAATGAGGCTTTATATAGAAAATTAAAACGAAATTTATAAATTGTAAAATGTATTTACCTTATTAAGGAACCATGATTACTTTATTACCTATTTAAAGTAACCATGGGGTAAAACGTTACTTACCATTGTAAAAGACAAATTAATATAATAATGATCAAGAGTTCTTCAACTATGAAAATTTGATCTAGATTTATTTTCGACTGACTGTTAACAATATAAAGCATTATTTAAAAAAAATGTAATGTAAATATTTTAAAATAGCATTAGTTGTGTTAAAAATTAATTTTGGAATAAAAGAAAGGAAAATATATTTAACAACCTGTAATGGATAACCTAACTGGTGAAACCTGTTGTGCTATTTTTGGCTCTAATCTCCTATCTGGTCTTACGATGTTGTTGCTTCACCAGCATGCTACCCTGAATTGGGCTCTACCAATTAGGTCAAAGCCCCCGGGTGGAGTCTTCGTGATTTTGAAGCAGGGACTAAGCAGAAGACCCCCAATACCTGGCTTGTCTCTCCCAGAGGTATCATTTCATTTGGAGGACATTGCGAACACTTCCAATTTTAACGTGCCCCAGCCACCTTTAGTGAACACGTGGATCTTCTGTCGGCCGGGATTCGAACTCACTATTTTCTGATAATGAGAACGACACCATAACAAACCAGGCCGACGCGGGCCTCTGGTCTAACGATGTCAGGCCAGATCAATAAAACATTAATGAAGTCCAATACAAGAAGTGGACAGTTATGGATATCCTCCCCGTCCAGTCCATGGATGTCTGTTCTTGCAGTCATTTAGGACAAAGGAAAAGCCTATTGCTACCCCCAGAAAATATGACACCTTTCAAGTGTCTACGGGACAGACACCTGTCGCTCTGCCTGTCACAAGGGAGAGATTGTCCTGATTTTTTGCCTTTATACCAGTTGTGAAGCGGAAGTATAAACTAAAAGTATAAAAAGTTAGGCTGATCATCTAACCCATGGGTTCCCAAACTTTTTTTTCTCTTCGACCACTTTCAAAGTTTTACTATTTTCGGTAGACAGCAAGCAGCATTTCTACTGTATTCCCAAAACTCCTAAAAATATCACCCTAAATTGAGGGTGTTAAGAAGGGAAAAAAAGTAGTACATTTTACTCTGTGTCCTATTTATTAAAATAATACTTGTGGTTATACAAAATTATAAACATTTATTATTACAAACAATCAACGATTGACAAAAAATCAACAATGAACTCTGAAATGTAACTCAACAATAAAAAATAGTCCTACTTTTAATGAGACGGCGCACGGGCGGAACTTTACAAGTCTCGACATGTGGTGTACACTCTTGTACTATTATCTATTGTTTCATTTAATTCTGTGTTTGAACTGAGTCTCGAATATTTTTGAGTACCTACCTAGTGAAGGATGCTACCTGCCTACATTGATAGGTAAATCCAAGCCAAAATGTTTGTTCTTTATTATGAAAACCAGAAAATTTTTCGTGGATCCCCACTTACAACTTGTGAACCCCTGTTTTCTTTTCACGTCTACGTGGACCCCCGTGTGGTCTCCTATGGACCCCTGGGGGTCCACCTGGACCACTTTGGGAACCTATGGTCTATATGATATGTATGGTCTAGTCCGTTCCCATGGTCTATATGATCAGTATGGTCTAGTCCCTCCCTATGATATATATGATCTGTATGGTCTAGTCCCTCCCTATGATATATATGATCAGTATGGTCTAGTCCCTCCCTATGATGTATATGATATGTATGGTCTAGCCCGTTCCCATGGTCTATATGGTCAGTATGGTCTAGTCCCTCCCTATGATGTATATGATCTGTATGGTCTAGTCCCTCCCTATGATGTATATGATCAGTATGGTCTAGTCCCTCCCTATGATGTATATGATCTGTATGGTCTAATCCCTCCTTTGCAAAAGTATCTGCCAGTTGTCAAGCATTTAAATGATTGCCGTGTTTTACTTTCCTCCTTGGTTTTTCATAAATAATGTGGGCCAATCTGTCCTATTCTCATGAGGAATTCTGGTAAAACTCTCAAGCACCAACATACGTAGACATTCATGCATTGCAGCACCCCTTTTCATTCATTTATTATTCAATAGTGACTGGAATCAAACCCACGGCCTCCCACTACAAAGAAATCGGTTCTGTCATTAGTTAACGGTGTATAGAATACTATCTTCATGCGTTTTCATTTGAAAATTTTCGTTTTTAGAAAATAATAAATAATAATGAAATTGAGAAATGTATGTGTGCCTGTTTTACAAAATATTATTTAAATAAAATAAATTTCCTCAAAATGCTGTTTCACTAACATTGGAAAAAAAATTTCGGTTAAAAGCAATAAAACGAGATTCCTACATTGTTTTTATCTGAATGTTATTAAAAAAATTATCAGCAAATTGCTAGAAAATCATTATTTTTGTTTTATCACACGCAAAATTAATTCAGGAAATATATTTAGAAATTATGATACATATAATGTAAAATTACATCTCTTCTATTTGCATGAGATTTAATTGCATTTGAAATTTCGCATAGCATAAAAAAATTACAAGAGACAAATAACTAACATCTGATAGTCGATAACATAGATGTAAGCTGTTATAAAAAGCATTTGAGTATCCGTGATATGTTCCCTACTAAAATGGCTTTTCATAGAGTGTGGTTCAAATTCAAGTATCGCTAAGGAGAAAACCTCGAAAATTCCCAAGTACCTACTCTAAAATAATCGAAAGCACATATGCATCTTCCATTGATCAGCGGTGACTGAGGTGGAACAGAAGACTTAATTCTCCTAAGAGCCATCATACCATGGTATATCTAATTATATGGTCCCTGTGACAAATGGGCGATCTTCCTTGGCTCAGAAGCTTCAAGTCGCTTCCCGTAAACATCAGCAAAGTGAAGCATCATTTACCGCGGACAGTGGTTGGGAGGGTGACCACGTACTCCCTCACTAAGTTGCTGGTGCTCCGTGTCCACTTCAATGTGTGACATCCAAATACCTTCCGCTAGTGTGGCGTGGATGTGGAGAGGAGAATAATGAGCGAGTAATCCAAACTCATTAACCTCTGTACATCTATGTATTTGCAAAGAAGGCACATTTGTCACAATTTGTACAATATCCCCTCATATCAAGATAACACGTGGCAGATTATCCAATGCACTACAAAAGCCTTCGACAGCTAGGGTGTTCTTTAAACGGTGTCCACCAGATTTTGACTTACCCTTCCTAATGGTTGGACCACGGTTTTCGGAATGATTGGACATGTTTCAGGCCTAACCTTGATGAATTAGCTAGTTTATTAAGAAAAGACAAAAATATTATATTATATTCTAAGATCATGCCTTAGCTAAAGGTAATTCATTATTATTTTATCCTAAGAGGCAATATGTAAATTAAAACCAACAAATACTATGAATAATTAAACTCAAATAGATATAATACATCAGACTGACACCCTCTAACTAACAGTCTGACAGGTTAATATTGTTTGTAAATCATTTAGACTTTCGCCAAACATTGTATTCCAGGAAGACTTCCGATCAACCCCCATAATTCTCGAGCACTCATCCCTCTACCTGTACAAAACAGAAATATAATACCTATCTCCCATTGTTCCACAGTGGCTGAGATCGAACCTGGGACCTTCCACTTTGGAAAAAAGCGTCCTATCTTTGCGGCACAGTGAGACCAACGATATGACAGTTGAGTTACGTAGTGTGCGACAATTGCAGTTTGTCGTTCAGCAATGCACCCATCTCCCTCCTCAGGTAAAATGACCTTGATTATTTATCATCAAAAAATGATGTAAAAATGTTTGTGTGATTTTTTAAATATATCTCAGATTCTCTTAAGTACTATGATTTCAACTACAACAGAAAAACAACTTTATGAACTCCGTCTATCTGAATCGATTTCAGAATTTCAGAAGAAAAAAAATTATAAGAAGAGAAAGAAATATTGAAACAGGAAGAAGCTTGAGAAAAGGGAGGAGATGAGAATGGCGTGTCACGTGAGGAACTCAGAAGCATTCTTTCGAAAATTCCTGGTTGTCCAGAAGTCAGCGCGCAAGGTATAGGAGCATGGATTATAAATCAGAACCAAGATTTCAAACTGCAAGTGATGGTCACTTTACTGAAAGCATCGAGGGAAGGAGATGACCTCAGTGTCCAGGTTGAAGCAGGCACGGATTCATCAGCTGGTGAAGCACTTGCGGGATTGGAAACTGCTTTGGAGAGGAGGGAGCGTCAACCCGAGTGTGGTTGCATGCACATTCTCACTGTCAAGCGGATGGGTGACTTGGTTGCCCGATAACCGATGAAGGGGGTGGAACACTTTACTCTGACAGAGATGTTCAGCAAGCAATGACATTCATTTACATACATACGGTATCAATATACAGCACTTGTAAATACCTTAACACGTAAAAGTAGCGCCTTTTCATTTAATGGATAAAAGTCCTTTTTCTTTAAAAAAGTATGTAATTTTTTCCCCATTTTCCACGTACAATAATCAATTAAAATGAACACTTTTTTTCGAAAACATCCAATTATAAATTTTTAATTATTCGAATGCGATCCATGCCCGATTGATTCGGATTATTGGAGTGCTAATGTATTAATATTTAATTTTCCTACAATCTTCAGATTATATATAGCCGAGCTGGCAGCCGAATGGTTAGCGCTTTTGCCTTCGGTTCAACAGTTCGTAGGTTCGAATCCCACTTTGGCCATGGATGTTTGCAGTGGTTCGGAATCTACTTTAAACCGTAGGTCCCGGTCTAATTAGAATTCGTGTGCCAAAAATGACCGTTGAGCGACAAACAAACCGTCCGAACAGGGTATTATTTACAAGAGAAGTTCTACCTTACGGCAGCAGGTGGAAATGTTTAAGGGCTTTAGAATATTCTTCTGATGTTGGCCTACACGTTATATACTATGTTTAAACCATCATACCAACCATGTTATATTGGTTTTTGTAAATAGGTTCTGTTTTGAAATTTGCTCCAGGGAGTAAAAATCATAATTTTTATTAATGATGTCAAACATATAGCATCTTTTTTTCTCTGCGCCTTTTGCTTAATAAATAGAGTTTACAAATAAGTCACATTTGCTTTGCCTCTGTCTCTTTCTTTCCCTGAACTTGCATTATCCTTAATTTATGGACAGGAGCGTAGAACTAGAATTTTGGCATAAGCAAACATCACAGAAATTTCATATCGGCGCTAATTTCGATTTAAATTAACTATAAAAGTTGGCATCAGTTTCGAAATGAAAGTGTCTTTATTTTAAGTTATCCTAAAATTTTTTGGGCGCTCCGTGGCTGAGTGGTCTAAAGCAGTGTTTCTCAACTGAATTTACTCCAAGGACCGGTAAAATATTTCGGTACGTTCACGCGGACCGGTAATATTAATAATTTGACCCAATGCACAATTTTTCACAAAGATAAATCATGAAGACATACGTAATTTTTAAAGCATTTTGTTTTTTATAATTTACATTTGTATATTATATACTATTATTGTAATGTAAGTACTGTATCGGTGGTCGGCCTATAAAAGCTGGATATTTCGCGGACCGGTAAATATTTCTTGCGGACCGGTACCGGTCCGCGGACCGGCGGTTGAGAAACACTGGTCTAAAGCATCACCGCTAATCGCTTGAGAGCGTAGGAGTGTGGGTTCGATTCCCACCGTAGCCCTGGGTGTTTTCTTCGTTATTCTTCTGTGGTGTACATCTGTCATTATGCTATTTGTCCTATTATCGACGAAGACTTACAAGCGGATCTCAAGGATCAAGCATACAAGTCTGAATATATGTAATGTAATAAAATAAATAAATAAATCCTAAAATTTTATTCCACGCAGACGTTCTGAATTCAGTCCCGGTTGAATACTCGACAAACAAATAGAATAAAAATTTTATTTCCGATAAATTTTTGATATCGCCCAATAGGTTCTCCAAACGATAATTATATAATTGAAATCGGAAGCAAATACATTCGTTTTTATTTCCATAGTATCACATGTTATTTCTTATATTCTAAATTAGCGATTGATAAACATAAAATCGTTTTCTCATACACTTCGACCCTCCCCTTAAGTGTCCCCACATTTTCTCAGACCCCTGCTCTTTTTTTGTTGTCACCCTTCGCTGACAGAGCAGGAAGATGGTACTGCGAGATTACAGACCCATCCCGAAGGTCCAATGAAAGAAGAAAGAAAGAAAGCGTATATTTATCCCATCGTCGAGAAATTGCACCCCTCCCCTCCTCTGCTCCCTCTATGCAATCGGTTTCCGAATTCACGATCATGTGATTTTTCTATCGAAACTTACCGTTTTTATCGGCGCCAAGTGCGTGATAGAAGAGGGTGATTTACTTCCAGTGGTTATTCCTTCTCCCACCCCCTCACAATCCCAATCACTTTCATAAAAAGGACTGAAAACGGCTAAAATTTGTCTTCGTCTCGCTTGAGTGGCATGGGATTCTTCCCACAATCTACCTCGGTAATTGAAAGGGTGCGAGGTGAAAATATAATTCAGAAAAAGTGCGTTTCTAGGTAGAAAGTTGTTTGCCGGTGTGAAAAAAAAATTGTTCTGTTTTCATCGGCTGATTTAAAACTTTAACGCATTATGAATTATATTAACACCAACTTCAATTTATCATATATATATATATATATATATATATATATATATATATATATATATATATATATATATATATATATATATATATATATATATATATATATATATATATATATATATATATATATATATATATATATATATATATATATATATATATATATATATATAAGCAAGTGGAAAATTAAAAATGCATATAAAAACTGTAAAAGAGTCAGTGAAAAGCGAAAGGCAATCTTCAAACTAAAATATTTATTTGTATTTATTCAAGTTGCGAGCACGAAGTGTTCCATAATCCCCAATTTTAAAAATCATCGCACTTTTTTTATTTTATAGAAAGTTATCGTTTGCTAAAAATTTGATTCATCAATTAACTTCAATCGTCTGCAGTTTTCATAAAGGAAAATTGTGAAATAAAAAATTTTGATGTATAATGAAGCTGCTCGTAAATTTACTATATGAAATTTTTATCCGACAATTTATCGTGGGTAATAGTTTTGTACACTTATTAATAACCATCATTTACATTTATTATAATCGAAATTGAATCATTTAATGAAAAAGTTCCACATCATTTTCTGCATAAGATTTTGCGAAAAGCAATTCTCAAACTAAAACATTGATTTGTATTCATACTTTAGGTTTTTAACTATCACGCCAATAGACTTACGTGGACGGGGAGGCATGTTTTTCGTAATCTAAGGACCTTAAATGCAATAACATCACGAGATGGTTTTTCTTATGGTTGCAATACTTCTTATCCTAAAAATAAAAAACGTCATAAAAAGTGTTTTAAAAAATAGGATAAGAATATGGATTGCTTATTGAATAACGTTTTTGAGTCTCGTTGGAGTTGTATAAAATAAATCACAAAAACAATTAGTACAATCAACAGGTGATTTGACTCAGCATAGTGGACAATTCATTGACCAAATCTACCACATTTTAAAATTTACCTCACAACTGCCTTACAGGAATTCGCTTCATAGCGATTCAATTGCTACAAAGAAGGAGACCCAGAATATTCTCAGGCACACACCACCGACAAACGGGCATCCAAAAGGTATAACCTTCATTTTCCTTGGGATCGAATCCAGAACCATTCACTTTGCTTAAGATGAGGTTGCCTGATTGGGTGGATAGGGCGTCGTTCTGACAGCAGTGAGTTCAAATCCCGATTAAACTGAAGTCGTATTCACCAAAAACTCCAAATGAACATCATGTAAGAGTGCCGATCCATCTGCCTAGAACACTGCCGAAGTTTTGCCAATAACTTTAAAAGACACAGAATTGATTAATGCAGTAGTACAAGCTGTGCAGCGATACATGTCAATGAATAAGTTCAGATCTTTACATGAGTAATTCATACAATATAACTATTTAATGTCATATTGTACGAAGTCAAAGCTTCATTACACTTACATCTTTCGGCCTAGTCGTCCGGAGGCCAGGGCCTCTTAAACAAGCCTTCCTTCCCTGAAAAGTGAGGCAAAGAAAAGCAAACTAAGACCAAGCGCATGACGTCTTCCAGTTTTGGTGACTTGAAATAGGAGACCACACATTTCAAGCAGTTACACCTCTCTGAGCTGAGTGCTGTTCATGACGCAACACGCCAGACATGCGCAATAGAATTTCTGCCGCTAACAAATAAATGCCTCTGTGGAAGACACAGATAAAATTTAGTCTGATGAGCAAGAAAACAATGTTACTGCTCTGCAGAGCCCATAACCACTCCTGATGCTGAAAGGTGGGCGATGATTGAAAGGTATAAAGAAATCCAGCACTTTTTGAAAGAAAGGTACTGAGAAGTATTTAGGGAGGTGTAAAATGCACGATAGACGGAGAAGAATAACGTATTCGGAACTTTATAAATTATGCAAAAATCCAGATATAACAAAATATTTTCAATCTAAAGACAGAAATGGGCAGCACTTTTGATCAGGATGGAGGAGGGTCGAGCCACCAAAAAGGAGCTTCGACGCTAATCCGACTGCAGCACGAAAAAAGGGGAAAATCGAGAATCCGACGGATCGTCTGCCTCGAATCAGATTTAAAATTCTTAAAATAAAAATTGGCAGAGTCTATCAATGCGGAGGGTGGTCTGGAAATCAACTGTGCGGAAGGCCACGGCCCACCCTGGACTGACGCGCCAATGAGGGGGCCGTTTGTACCTTTGAAGATATTTCCGCGAATAATAAAAACTATGAGGGTGCTCCGTGGCTGAGTGGTCAAAGCATCACTCCGCTAATCGCTTGAGAACGTAGGAGTGTGGGTTCGATTCCCACCGTGGCCCTGGGTGTTTTCTTCGTTATTCTTCTGTGGTTGTACACCTGTCATTGTGCTATTTGTCCTATTATGACGAAGACTTACAAGCGGATCTCAAGAATCAAGCATACAAGTCTGAATATATGTAATGTAATAAATATATAAAAACTATGAATAATTAAAATAATTGCTAAAACAGATTTTATAAAAGAATTATATCCTATAGAGACTTTATGCAAAAATGGCAACAATGATAAATCTGAAGAGGAGAGGGTCGGCGCCGTTATAATGAGGTCAATGGGCAATCATACATGCATAGATACATAGTGGCTCAGACGAGACCCAGACCGTACCTTTAGGTAAAAGAATTTGGAACACTCCCCCATCACCAAGTGCGTCGTCATTTTGAACTACTGTAAGGTGATGAGGTTACACCTGAATTAGCACCCTAACCTTCACATCCAAGCCACATTATCAGAAGTACTTTAGACTTCACACACTAATGTGGACAGGTCTACAACCCAGTGAGGGAGAGTACGTGGTCACCCTCCCAATCACTGCCAGCGGCAAATGATGCTTCATTTTGCTGATCTTAACGGGAAGCTGCGTGAAGCCACTGAGCCACTGGAGCTCGACGGTCAACGATACAAAGGACTTAATACAGCTTGTGAACTTCTGTCAGATATTGAGCATTTGTGTAAGAGAGGTGTGAAGAATGCTGCCGGAAGTGTATCACCACAAACCAACAGCCTGGACGAAGCAGTTTAGAGGTACACGGTATTGGTGAGGAAAAACGTGTTCTCGTAGTCGGAAGGTCTTAGATTCGACACCTACCTCTGGAGAACATCGCGCTGGGGGTCGTATGTATCCATTAATTCCTGAGATCCAATGGCACACAATGGTTAAAAGCGGCATGAGAAAATGATTCCATCCCAAGTAACGGTTTTATGACATGATCTTTATTTAAAATTAAGAAACAATGCTCATTCCCCCCTTCCCCGCTAGGAGAAAACTGCACGCGGAAAAGTATGGCAATAACATAAACTCTTTACAAGTACAACATGAAGAAATATAATTAACAAACTAATTAACCATTTTAATATTTAAATTTTCACAGCATGATTATAAAATTATTATATTATTCATTTTGATATAACGATGTTTAATGTATACTAGTCTTAAATTTCAAAAAAGCTTAGTTTATCTGTACAGATAAATTTAATATTAGAGAAGCTTTTCTTTTCCAAAACAACTTTTAATAATTTAGCCGATGACGTCAATATTTGAGAACATCGTCATTATTTTCATTGGAAAGCGCAATAAAATAATAAAAGTAGAAATGTCCTTAAATTAGGGGAATAAATGTGTCCCTGCTCACACATACAACTGCAAAATTACCTGAAAATCGTCGGCCAGACGATTCTCTCTCTGAATTATGATTTCAGAAAACGACTTTTTGGCTCGTTATTAGAAAGAACTTGGCGTGTTTTTTTCCCACAGAATCGGCAGCGCGGGATTTTTCTCATCCACTTATTTCAGGAGGGAAACTTTTTTTTTATTTGGCTCTTTCAAAAAATGTCAACTGCTGACTGGGAAAATTGCTGGAGACAATAGAATCGGCTTGGACATCCACAAGGCTAATTTCGAAACTGCGTGGAACTTTCGAACGATTACTGGACGCAGTTGAATCTATTTGTTATTCATTTATTTACATCAATTGCGCGGAATGGCGGAGTGATTTGAGAAATTATTTATCTTCCAACAAGTAAGAACCGTTCGCGTCGTTTTAAATTACTCCGTATGTATTATTATTTCGGCGCAATCTTCTCTGTTTTTTGGAATCGGTCATTTTGTTAGAACAAAAAAAAAATATTAAAAATATTCTAAAGAGTAAGAACCTATAAATGTGATAAATGGCTTGAAATGTGTAAACATGTTGAATTTAAAAGTTTGACAAAACTATTCATACACTTATAAATTCAATTCTTTCTATAAACTGTTTTTTTTTTTTTTTTTTTTTTTTTTCATGGCATTTCTGGTTTAGTAAATGATTGTACAGTAGAACTTCAACTATACTAATCAAATGGGACCGGACTCCATTTGGATATTCAAAAATTCAGTTAACTGGATTTTTTCAAAAAAGGCTCTATTTTAATAAAATATTATACGCTTAAAATAGAAAAATAATTTCATATTTTTACAGAAAAACAACTTTTAATCGATTAAATGTAAAGATAACACTTACAGGATGCTCTACAACTTTGTAAATCACTTTTTCACTCTATGTCGTTCCGTTTTCGAGATAGGAGTGCTAACTCCGCAGTTTTCCACCAGGTGACGCAGTAGTCTGTTTCATTCAGTAGCGCATGGCTACTTTACTATACTTAGACATCACTTTTATGAATATAGCAGCAGCTGTTCCGAAGATAAGGGTGGCAATGAACTTTAGTGGACATACTGTGTATATATATATATATATATATATATATATATATATATATATATATATATATATATATATATATGTATGTATGTATGTATGTATGTATGTATGTATAATCTTGATTTAAATTTCTTATTAAGTCGTTTATGCCACAGGAGATACTGTTCAGGATTTCTGCTTGCCTCAACAATGAAGGCGTCCTTTAAAAATTGTAATCTGTGCATATCCGGGTGGTAAGAGAAAAATGTATGTGGCATTCTTTCCGTCCCTCCTCTTTTTTTCCAAACTTTTACAATGGAATTTTTAAAAAAAATAACGATTTTTCCAGTTTTTGAGAAAAAACCGTATTTACCTACAGAAATGAACGTGTTTTCGGTTTTCCTAACAGGACAGAGCTCGGAAATACATGAAAACCCGGATGAAAGAAGTTCAATTTTATTGTTTAATGATAGTGTAATTTCTATGTAATTTTTTTAAATAAAAAATAAGAATATTTACCACTTTTCCGTTTCTGAGAAAGCACTACAACATCGTACGAGTTTTCGATTTTCCTTATGGGACACCGATTGGAATTGCATGGGAACAAAGGAATCCCAGTATTTAATAATAGCGTAAGTAAAGGTAATTTTTTAAAGTTTTCTCTACCTCTTTTAGTTTATTTTTGACCTCTACATGAGACCACCTTTCGTGGTAGCGTTTTGACTAAAGTAAAAAAAAAATAATAATCTATATTTTTATTTTCCAGAAGCCCGGTGGCTTAGTGGTAGCGTTTCACGCTCCCATGACACAGGTCCGAGGTTCGATCCTCGGGTTGGGCAAGGTTGACTCAGCCTTTCATCCCTTCAGTGGGTCAATTCACTGAATACCAAGCATGCTTGGGAACTAAACACTGGAAATCTTACGTTAGGCTGACCACCTAACTGGGACATATGCTTCGCACCCCAGGGCCCTCGGTCATGAAAACAGTTATGGGCACTGTAGGCCTTGGCCCACATGGACTGTCATGCCATGGAGTTTAGTTTTTATTTTTATTTTCCAAAGAGAAATTTTCTGCAAAAGCTAAGTACAAGTTTAACTACGCCCCATGAAAATTTGTTAACTAGGCCTGTTAGCAAGTGCTTGCCTTCGGTTCAACAGTTCGTGGGTTCGAATCCCACCTTGGGTACGGATGTTTGTAGTGGTTCGGAATCCACTTTAAACCGTATGTCCCGGTCTAATTAGCCCTCGTGAGCAAAAAATGACCGTTGAGCGACAAACAAACCAACCAACCTGTTAGCAAGTGGGTAAAAAGTTTAAAAAAGCATCGTTTCCATATCGGGAAGATGATAAGTTCAATACTTCTCTATTTTTATGAGCATTAAGGATGAAAAGTCTAAATGCTCCCGTAGTGTCAAGCATATTTCCATAGAATTGAAACTTTAGAGTGGGCCGTATGATCTCGGGAATCTTTCGCGTTTGAAAAGTCTCGAGTTCGATATCAAACTTCAATGATCATTGTCATGATGATAGATATATTTTAACAAGCTTTCATGTTTTCCTTCAGTAGCGTGGAAGATTGGAGCGAGGCATTGTCTCACTGTTGTCTCTTGGTAACGCTTGGAAACTAAAAGTTCCTCTTCCATGTCTGGAAGAAACCGAGTTCGAAAGACTAACCTACCCTTATGATGATGAGGCTCACCAAAAAAGCTTAATATACATCTTTTAAAGTGGAAGTTTTGAGAGAATTGTTCAGGAGTCGATCTCGTCACTTGACAGTGGTTAAAAAATATAAAGTGATTACTGTGTTTTACGGCCTTTTTGACTGACAGAAACAAGCAAATGGAAATGGGGTGTAATTAAACAAAATAAATTTTAAATAATAGCACTATTACTTCCAATAATTTTGATTCATTCATTTCTTAGTAGCAATAAAATATTATAATTCGGATTTAATTTGTTGCTTTTTAATCCTATTTAAATCTACATTTAAAAATACTAATCCTATTTAAATCTACATTTAAAAATGATCATCTAGGTCTTTATGATTAACAGGAATCGAACTCAAAAACTGCTAAAATGAGAGCTAACAATATAAAAACGAATTTGGTAATGAACAGTTGAATTAAATATCAGAATGTAAATAAGAAATTAAAAGAAAGAATTATATGACTTAAAGGTTTTATTTATTTATTGTTATCTAGTGACAATTTATCAGCTGATTTAATATTTTTGAAAAGTGAGATATTTTTAAATATATATATATATATATATATATATATATATATATTCTAAACATTACAGATTTAGTTTTCATGTGATTCTAATTATATTTATTTCAATACTTTTATTAAAATTAAATTATCATTCTTTAAAAAAATGTACTCAAAAAATTAGCGCATAAATTTGGATGATGGTATGTATTTAAATGCAGAGAAATTACTGCAATAATACACGCGCCTTAGCCACCAAGAAAAAAATGCAATTTCTGAAGAAGTCTAAAGTTACAAGTGAAGTGGTCGACACCTGCACTGGTTTTCTCTTCCCTATGCCACACCAAAGCAATAACATCGGACTCTGGAACATATAACATGCATGAACTCTCTCAGAACGAAAGTTTTCCAGTTCTCGGGTATCGAATCTATTGTCTTCAACAGATGAGAATAAACGCCTTTTACTTTCAGGCTATTGTAAATATCATAAATTCCATAAATTGGTCAGCTACAGCCTAGGTTTGGTTTGCTTGTCTCTTTGTACCCGAGGACTCATTAGTCCGAGACCTACGTTTTAAAGTGGCTTCCGAACCATTGAAAACATCCATGCCCAAGGTTGGATTCGAACCTACAAACTGTTGAACCGAAGGCAAGGGCACTAACCACTCGACTGCCAATTCAGCCAGCTAGAGCCTATCATAAGTTTCAAGGATTAAATCAACCTTACCAGACATGTATGATTGATAAAGGAAAATTTATTACAAATTTAATTTGACTTATTAGTCACCACCTAACGTATATAGGCTAACATCAGATGAATATTTTAAAGCCCTTAAACATTTCCCCCTGTTGCCGTAAGGTAGAATCCTGTTTCGATATTTAAAAGACAGCTGCACGCAGAGGATGAAGTTGAAGTGATAATAAACCAGTAACAGACAAATGTGCACTTGATTTACTTCAAAAAGCATATTTTAAATTGCTTCAAATATGATTAAAATGAATGGATTATTTGCAATGCCTTCATGACGATTATTTTTAATAATTTTTCATTTGTAAATGCAAGAGCAATTTTTATTATACTAAGCGTTGCTAATAGCACCGACTACTATTTCATAGAGTGATGATATTCAAACAAGTATGATTCTAAATTATATTTTCCTTTATCGAAAAGCAAAGTAGCGGAATTCCCACAGATGTATTCCCCCTTCCTGGGGTATGGTCATTATATCGTCTGCATGACAGGACATCCAAGCGATTTCGCGGGGATAGTCGGCGGAATGCGCAGTCAGTGCCACTTCTTTGACACTAGGCAGAGTTGCGAAGGGGGTTTTCGTCATTTCGTTTGGAGAGGTTAACTTTTTCCCACAGCAGCCGCGGGGTCACAGGCTGACCTTTCGCCGAGCCCACCCTCCCACCTTATTACTGACTTCATCTTCCCGACGGGGACTCTTCACCCCCAGACGAAATATTCTTCATTTGACAGGGTTGCAGGAGTTGGAATTCCTCGTCGCTTCTCCCTCCCCCCTCTTTCTCCGACTAATTGAATGACTCTGACTGCGGGGGAAGTGTTGGGGGGAGAGGACATAAATTAGAAAGTGGGTTAGAAGAGAAAAAGTGTTTTATTATCCGATTCTCTTACAATGGGAGAAGTAGACCCGCTGAATTCATTGGATAACTAATTAAATTTTTGTAAATAACAATTGTACATTAGTTATTTACAAAAGTTTTGTAAATAACAAGTGTACATTTGTTATTCACAACAGTGTTGTACAACATGTAAATAACAATTCTACAAACGAGACGATTGTTCTCACAGAATAAATAAGCTTCCACCACACTATAAGAGGTTATCGTTTAAAAATATCACATTCGTCAAAGCTAAGCATTAGATATAAAAAAGTTAAAGAGTACACTTAAAATAAGAATGTGTAGCGCACGCGAACGTTCATACTTAAATATCTTTATGATAAATCTAATTTTCGCAAGCTTTCTCAATATCCACAGCATATTCTGGGAAAGCTTTTTCAGTCGACAGTGAGACGTACTCGTATGTCGTAAGCAAAGCTAGAAAACTTTCAAGCACCATCACAATCATTGTCATACCTAAAGCGGAAACATAACATCCATCTTCCAGTCACTGTATAACAGAGGCTGGGGTCGAACTTAGAACCTTTCATTCTAAAGTGCATGGTCCTGATTCTAGCTCACAGTGAGAGCTATCCCATAAGGTATTCTAAAAATTCGGAAACCAATGAAATTTTCAATTCAAATGATTACAGTCTTACTTTTTGTCGTAAACAATCAAAGATTGTTTGAAAACTTTTGACGCGGCAAAATATCTTAACTAAATTAGCTGATTGCAACCTGTAATACTTTAAATATTCTAGAGTTTATCTCCTACAGTAAATGTTAAGTGTTCAATTTTATACCATTCATGCATATTGTAAACTTAATTATCTGTGTATAAGCAGAACAGATCTTTGGTATTACGAGAAACGCGATGTTACATAACGCAGTTAAAGGATACGATGCATACATTGTAAATCTGTCATGTTTATTTGCTCTTTTCCATAGTCATCTACATAATACATAATTTTATTGCCTGTATATATACGTTATAGTCTGTTTATATCATCTGTTATAACACCAAGATCAAGATAACTAATATAAATTTTTATAACCAAGGTTACTTGGTGTTTTTAAGAATAACCTATTTCACCTTGACCTAGTGGTAGGCCATGTTGTTGTTACTTATGACACTTGGATAAGTCAAGATCGCTAGCCAATGGCTAGGCGAAATTAAGACAGTAGGGTGCGTCCTTTGTTTAACCAGAGCACAACGATGGTGAAAGTGAGTCTTTGCTGTAAGACTCCTCCGATAGATGGCACCACCAAAGGATCCACTCCCTCCATTTTGACACTAATCTGAAGCGGGAGGAAATTTTCTCCAGACCATTACACCCATGATAACTTCTCAACGACCGACCACAGGACTTTCAATTCCCCAGATCTAACAAGCACGTATATCGCATGTGTTCGGTGGGTTTTTGACGGCATTGGGAATCGAATACAGCCCTTCCGGATGGAAGGCCGATGCTCCAGCAGGTAGAACTGTGACTACAGAAAACAAGAAATGATATGATGGACTTGTTGAAATTCATTCCTTTTATTAAACTTTGAGGACATATTCCAGTGGAAGGCCGATGCCGTAACCACTAGGGTAGAAGTAGGACACAAAATGGGGCATCTAGTATGCATTACAGTCAAGTACATATAAAGAAATCATCGGCACAGACCAGACTTTTGATCTCCAAGAGATAGTCTTAAAAGTTCTGTGTGACCGAGTGGTAAGTCTGGGCTCCTTAGAGCGAAAGGTCTTGGGTTCGATCCCAGACACAATTGAACAACAAGTGATGGAGATGTTGCTCTTTTGCATGCAAGTCTATCGGGGTGATTCTTCTTCCTCATCTGTTTCTTCGTGTATATTAGATTCAACAGTCATGGCACTCCTGCTAAAAGTATTATGTACCAAGCTCCACCCATTATGTTCTCCTCTTTTGTTTTATAAAGTCAGAAAGGCCTGTGTAGAGATAAGGTGTATCTCTTCATAATCAAAAGTACCTAATATGGTCACTCGAGTAAAAAGTATCACATTCATATAAAATATGGTGTGTCTTGCTCTCCTCGCTCTTATGACATTTGCTACAAACAGGGTCTTGTTGAGAAAGTCCCGTCGTATGAGGTTGTTTTCTTTCTCCTGTTTATAAAGTGGCTACTAGTAGCTTCCTATTTTACTCTAGACGTGGTAAGAAATTGGGGATCATTCCTACCTCTGGTACGGAAGAAGTCATTTTTACTCCTTCTACTCATTTACTCTAGATTTCCTTACTTTGCAAAGACAGGTCTACCTCTAAGGTTTTACCTGCATGAGTAGTGGTTTTAAATCTCAGGAAGTCCTGAAGAATGTCCATCCAGCATTGGCTGAGTTACTGGATCAGTTCGCAGGCATATTTCACACTAAAACCGCAATTCAAATCCCGGCTTAACCGATGATCCGTTGTGTTCGCTAAAAGCGACTGGGGCACGTTAAAACTGGCCCTGGTCGTAATGCCCTCCAAGTGAAATGATTGTGAGTGAGATTTTCATAAAGATTCAAATCAAAAATAAAATTATTTTGTTATTAGTGTTTTATTGATATTAATAATAACTGAATCGTTTGTTATCGAAAATATAGTTGTATAATTTTTACAACATTCGTTCTTTCAGAATTTAAGATATGCCATATTTAATAAACGAATAACAATTTTTTTTTATCATGCAATTTTTCAATTATTCGGCTTTTGAATTTTCAATTTGTCTTATTGACAACAATTATAGAACATGTTTTATTAACATGTGTCAATATAATTATTATATTAATTATAGATGCATGTTTTGATTGTAATATTTATAACATTTGCTCATTCAAATTTTACGATGTAGATAATTAATTATAAAAAAAAGAATTGAAAAATCCATATTACAATTTTTTATAATTTAATTAGCTAATTTAATACTAATACTTTAACGTGTCTTTAACGTGTTTAATCTTTAACGTGTTTTGCTCTTTCAAAACTTACGCCATATAATATTTAATTCTATAAAATGAAATGGAAAGTCATATTAAAGAATTTTCTGTAAGTTTGTCAATCATGAGAATTTTTAATTTGTCATTTTGCTAGGAATAACTAAACTAAACTCCATGGCACGACAGCCCATGTGGGCCAAGGCCTATAGTGCCCATAACTGTTTTTATGACCGAGGGCCCTGGGGTGCGAAGCATATGTCCTAGTTAGGTGGTCAGCCTAACGCGACACCCCCAGTGTTTAGTTCCCAAGCATTCTTGGTACTCAGTGAATCGACCCACTGAAGGGATGAAAGGCTGAGTCAACCTTGCCCAACCCGAGGATCGAACCTCGGACCTGTGTCATGGGAGCGTGAAACGCTGCCACTAAGCCACCGGGCTTCGAAAAAATAATTAAAAGACTAAATTTCAATGAGTAGTTTTCTTTCACTTGCTACAAAATCGGTTAACTCCTTTAATCACAAAAAAACTATTTTAATAATAATTATTTTTATGTTATTAGTTAAAAGATGTGCGGGAGGAATGATAATATAATCCACATATTATTTTTAAATTTATATTTTAAAAATAATTTTAAAAACGAATATCAACTAATTTTACAATTTTTCTCAACTTCTTGTTTTATGGAGTTAATTGAGTTGGCAAATGAAACATTCCTATAATCTATGTTTTTTATTAAATTTCTCTTATGTGTGTGTATGTCTACATTTTTAAAAATTTAAAGCTTATTCATTCTTAAATACCAACTTGGCACCCGAATGATTATCGTTTAACAATTTATGGGTTCGAAACACATCTTTTCACTTAGATATTTACAGTGGTTCGAAATCCCCTGTGAGTGAAAAAAATTATCTTTGAACGACTAACTGCATTTTTAAATATTTAGTAGTATAAAATATCTATACAATATCATAATCAATTTCTTTGAAATAAAAACTATGGATTTTAATTTTTCTAGTATACAAACTATAATTTTAGGAAATTAACAATCCACACAGTATTTAATTTCGCAATAATTTTTTATTTCTTTTTCTTCCCTCACCTTCAGTTCTAAATTTAGGAATAAAAAATAAAAAAAACAGTTGATCAATTTGAATTCTATTTGAACAACAGTTACCTCGGCGAATTATCTTTTTTTTCCGAGTTTTAGAATTCGATATAATCGCGATATAAGTTTTATCAATTCTAATTTTGTCATTGAACAATTCAAAATTATATAGTTACATAGTAAGAGACACATGGTAAGCGACACATATATAGTAAGAGACACATTTATGAATGTTTTCCGCGCTAGATGTCGCAGCTGTCCTTAGCAGGAGTTGTGAATTGCTGAGTTAAAAAACTGTATGACTAAATTGTAATTAAAATTTTTACTGCTAGAAATCGCAGTTATTGGTGGACATAGAGGATAAAAAAAGTTTTTCCAGCACAAGCAGGTGTACAATTTTAATTATTAAACAGACTTAATCATGCAAATTACTCAGAAGAATCATTCAGCATTTTTGTTAATAACATTAAATTTGGAACAAGATTAAATTGTTTTCTACATGTTCGGTCCAAAAGTCGTTTGCGTTTTGCCAAACAATTCAGTTGCTCAAATGAATTGCTCCAAAATTGAGCTTCAATTCAGCTGAAATTCGCACAAAGCAAACTGTACTGCACGACAAATATTAATTTTCGAATAAAATAGTTTATTAAAAAAAGCATTCTAAATATAATCGTAATTCGTGAAATTAATAACATGTAATCAATTCGATACATAAAATTAATTTTGCCCTGAAAATTCTTCGTAAAGTCAAGTTTGATTCTTCTTGTAAATCGTATACACACACACTATTTCGAATTTAAATAATTCAAATATATATATAATTACAAAGATTAGAGGAAAATATTACCAATTCCTTTAACTGCACTGGTTCATAGAAAATAATTTTTTCAATTACAAAGAATATCTTAACTGTTAGATTAACCGTTTTTATGAAAAGAATTTTTTTCATAAAAATGCTATTATAAAACGACATCTAATGAAATCAAAAATCGGGAAGTGAAACCGCTGAGCTTTAAAATCTCATAAAAAAAAGATCTTTTTTCTCGTAATAAATGTCACACCCACCTGTTTTTTTTTCCCGTAAATATTTCCCTGACCCTGACAGTGACTTACAGAAAAAAGTGACACTATTTTTTTTGCTGAATAGCGCAAGTGACGAGAGATTAAGAGGAGGGGGAAAAAACTTGAGGAAATAAGGAGGGGAAGTAAAAAAAAAAAAAAGTGCAGGCAGTAGGAGAGTCAGTTTCAACAAGACTAATGCTATTTTATATTAAAAAAAATAAAAACTGCTCTTTTTTCACTCTGCGCTTTAAAGTAATGAGGAATAGTAAATCATTTGTTGAAAGGAAAATTAGAAAATTACCACTTGATAACTTTTTTCAAAAATACCATGTTCTTTTCCCTTCTTGAGAAATAATATCCATTAGAGGAACTCCTGAATTTTATAATATTACATTAGAGGTAAAAATTCGTAAATTCGAACATTGTGAATTTTCCCCATTTGAAGTTTTATCAAATAAACCAGGAATAGAAAAAATGTGATGAAGAATATTTGAATCTCACAGGAATAATAACCGTTTCAGTTGATTCTCTATTAGAGGGATTAAAAACTTGAATTCATAAGCATTGAAATCTCACAAATTCTAATTCCTCCTATTGAAATATTCTGTTTATTGTTATTTGTAGTTATTGAAATATTTGTTCTCCAATCCTAATTCCTCCCACGAATCCTATTCCTCATATCCTAATTCCTCCCAATTTAATTTGAATCTTAATTCAATATGCAATAAACGGGAAATATAAATCCGAGTAGACTGGATTCATATGAATCTATTGTTACAAATTTATAAATAATGATTATATTTGTCTTAAAATATCTCAGACAGATCGGAAATTCTCACATTTTGGGTAAAAATTGCGGTATTTAGACGTGTTGTAGTTTAAAAGCGGATTTCCTAATGATTTGGCGACTTGGCGACAGTTGGCGAGATTCTTGGCGACTTGGCGAGAAATCGATACTTCTGGAAACATCCATCACCTAAGCTCTAGGACCAATATTTTTCGAGATAGCCTAGAAGCTTCCAGAACCTTGGCGAAATTGGTATATTTCTCCGCCAAGTCATGTATAAATACCGCAGCCCAACATGGAAGAGTAGAGTTTTGTGAAGACAGTCAGTGAGTGAAGACGATTAGTTGTGACTGCTAGTTGTTCTCTGTCTGAGGTGTTTGAGACCTGTGATTGGAAGCTATTTCCTATTGTGTCTGACGAATTGTAGCTGTATAATTGTGATTGTTACAGCGGGAATTTCGTTTATCTAGTGAAGTTTTTACGAATAAAAGTCTTGTGTTCATTAAGTGGTCGCTTTATTCAACTCTCAATCAACACGAACCCGTGGAGCTCGGTACACTATGAATCCGATATGAATCCCAATTCAAATTCTGGCAATGAATAGCGTGAACTCGTGAATATTAGAATCTTACGAATCTTTAAAGTTGAAATCCAATGCACTTTTGGGATTCAATAAGTTAGTAAAAAGGAAACATGAATTCCGAATCTTATGAATCTTAGAAAAGATTAGAAAAATTGAATGTCAAGAATCATAAATTCTTAACGATTTTTCACCAATCCGAATGCATAATAAAAATATCTTAAAAATACGATTTAAAAATTTAATAGGGTTGAATTCAAAACATGTGATTTCTCTTTATATATAATTTTACACTTTAAATAAGTAAATTTAATATAATTTGTTAATTTAATTCATGCATTGAATCTGGGAATATTTGTATGAATAAGACATGCCCTTTTCTGTTGTTGTTACTTATGATAGAAACTTGGACAAACCAAGCTCGCTATGCTGTTAGCTGAGCGAATTTAAATCAGTACGGTGCATCTTTCATTTAACCAGAAAAATAAAATTTTGCTCTAAGTTCCTCCAACAGACGGCACACCCAGAGGATCCACATCCTCCCTTTTGACACTGATTTAGAGAGGGAGGAAATGTTTCTCCAGACCATTACACCCATGGTAACTGCTCAACGACCGACTACAGGACTTGCGATTCCATAGATTTAACGAGCACGTATATCGCATGTACTCGGTGGGTCTTTGGCGGGGATGGGAATCAAACCTCGCCATTCCGGACGGAAGGCCAATCACTTAACATGCACTTTTCTAATCCAACCAATGAGCTATCCTTTTGTGAAGATATTTTATTTAAATATTATTTTTTCCAATGCCTGGAAGCTGCTAGGATTTCCATTTTTCAGCACTACATGGAGAGGGGGGGGCTGATGACACTTTATATAATGGGGCACCTTGTGGATGTGCCATCGTTGCCCCAAAAGCACGTAAGTCTTAGTAATTTAGAAGCAAGGATCAAACACAAGAACCCCAGACTTGATCTCCCACCCGCAGAGGTATCATTTCACATGGAGGACATTGCGACCATGATATAGTTAACGTTCCCCGGCCTCCATAAGCGAACATGACGAATCTTCTATTGGGTAGGGATTCGAACTTACTACCTTTTGATTAGGGTAGCGAACGCTCTAATCAACCAGGTCACAGCGGCTTTCTATTTAAACATGGAACTATAGTTTCTTTAGAATTATTTTTCATCGAACTGCAACAAATTCAAAGGGGGACAATGTTATATAATTTTAAAAAGAAACCTTTGATTTGGTTTGTGGCTGTGTGATTATCATTTGTATTAGAAAATTCATTCTACAGGGACCTACAGAGTAAAACGGATTCCGTGCCACTACAAACACACACCAAAAGTGGGAATCGAACCATATTTCGTGAAAACATTTTAATTGTTTCAACAGCATTTGGCTGTAAATGGATCGAACCCATGACGTTGGTTAAGTTACAAGTTTGACAAATTCAAATTAAAAAAATAAATATCTCTCTCTCATCAAATAAAAATAAATGACCGATCCAGATTAAAAGTAGTTCTCAAATTAAACTAAGTTCACAGGAAACGTAATTTTTTTTTAAATTTTGAATTTTCCATATAAAGTTGTGAGTTGGATTTGTTTCTTCCTTCCTTCCCCAGTGGCACCACAGCCTTGGTTGGATCCTGGATTTCTAAAGAATTTCTCTCCAGGCTTTTCTATGTTGGGTCTTCCAGTTGATTCCTTTATCGTCAGCTCTTGTTCCAGAGGCAGTCCAATAACATTTTTCAGTCCAATAACATTTTTAGAGTTGAATGTTCTTTATTCACTCTAATATCATGACCAGTCCATTTAATTCCCTGGATTTTTATGCATTTCATGATATCGGGTTTTCTGAAGGCACGATAGAGTTCTAAAATTTGGCGTCTTGATATATATATATATATATATATATATATATATATATATATATATATATATATATATATATATATATATATATATATATATATATATATATCAAGACCCCAAAATTTAGAACTCTATAAATTGAATTAGTACTAGATTAGGCTATACCATAAGTTCCTGGCTACCTCTTTTTGATTAATAAAAACGTTAAATACAGCCTATCATCTTGTATTTTTAAAAACGGTTCAGTGACGTGATCGACACCTGAACTTGCCTTTTCCTCTTCACGCCACATGAATGGAGTAACACAAGACTCTACAAAACTTTTCTCGTGCAGAAGTACTCACGCACTATAATGCGCGCCATGTATGTTCACGGATAACCACGAATGATCAGGTGCAAGCCCCAAATCGAACATAAAGTTTTATTTTACGTCTCCTTCTTTAATGAACATTTTTAAAGCAAAATATCAGTTCAGTGTAAAATCCGTCAGTTTTATACTTTAGCTTCTTCATTAACATATCGCATGGCTCTCCAGATGTGCCACATCCTTTGAATGATGGACATGGAATCGTCAGAAAATTAATAAAATGGACAGAACGATATTTCGTCTGACCACTGGAGAAGGGGTACTTAACAGCTATTTAAATTTCTCTGGTCAATTTTCTTGTTATACAGTGGGGTTAACGAACATAATCTGTCTTAAGACTATGTTCGCTATCCTAATGGTTCGTTAATCGATCATCGATTTACCATAGATTTTTTTGTGACATCGATTCATTTGCTACGGATACCCTAAAAATTAAATTTAAAAAAGATATAAAATTTCTTAATTAATAAGTTTATTAAAAACTAATACATATTTAGACTTGAATATTAATCAGTCGTTTTCATTTTTTGTTCATAGGAAATTAAGGAATATGTACAATGTCGATTGATTTTCTCTCTTTTTTAGGACTTTCTAGAAATGATTAAGAGCATTGTTGTTGTAAAGATCCCTCTAACCTTACTGAATCAGCTTGGTTTGAGTGACATTCTAGGACCATTGCTTTGACATCCTCCCACATCTTCAACGAATGAATGATGGGGAAAGGTGTCCAAAGTTATATCAGTTTCGGTTTTGAAAAAAAAACCGAAAATCAAAACCGGAATGATCGATTTTGATCTGACCGATGATGGTCTCTACTTTGGCTATAAATATTCTATTAGAAAAAAAATTCCAGTGTAGAACTTTGTAATAGGCAACAGCATAATTCCAGAGGGATGAAAAACGATGTTGGGTTCGTTGGGTTTGGCAGCCCTGCACATCATGCTCCGAGAGCCGAGAAGTGTTCGTTAGAGTTCGTTTTAGTCCGTTATCCGAGTATGTGTGTTCATTGTATTAACATAAAAAACTTTCGTGAAAGTGTTCGTTGTCCGATTTGTTCGTAGTCCAAACTGTTCGTTAACCGATCTATCCCTCACTGTGTATCTAAAATGAGGAGAAAAATTTAAATACTCGTACTTCCTTCTTCTTTACTAAAGACATGGAGCAGATGGGCACCCCCTTCTGCTGAAGTTTTTGCCCAGGCACTAATTAATTAGGCTAAGTTGAGCCTACTCAAAACAAAATTATCAAGAAAATAGACACTTACATAAAAATAAAAAAAATAGACTTTCATAAAAATATAATGAATTTCGAAATATTTGAGAAAATCAAAAATACTTTACGAGGAAAAATTTAATTAAAAATTCGTGAATAATTTAGAAATCATATTTATGATTTAAATAAAGAAAACTAACTCTTTCCAACTTCATTTACTTTTTAAATTCTGTTCTTGATTTGACTGGTATTTATTTTCTTCTGACTTTTACACAAATCGAGATTTTTGAGAAAAATAAAAACATTTGAAGATTCGAAAGAAATTAATTACAAAATTAATAAATGATGCAGAGCATTTTTTAATGTATAAATTACAAAATTGCATTGTTTAAACATTACTTTTAGATTTTAATTTATTGTTTTAAAATCTGTTTCGTGTGGAATCTATTTATGTTTATGCCTTTCATTCGAAATCTGTGATAAATTAAGAAATATTTTGATGCATGAAAATTTAATTAAATTCAGGAATAAATTATTGCTTACTTTTATTGTTCTAATTAGAAAACTATTTTTTAAGACCTGTTTTTACTACTTATTACTCCATTTAGTTCTGAAAATGTTTTTCTTTTGAGGAGAATATTCCTTCTAGTAACCATACCAAACAAAATTCTGAAGAAAATAGACATTTAGAGAAAAATAAAGAAAATTGATATTCATTCAAATACTTAAATTATTTGACGAATTTAAAAATATTTAACGTAAAAAAATTTAGTTAAAAACTCGTGAAAAATTTATTTGTCATATTTATTGTTTAAATTTTAAAAAAATGTTTATTCCAATTTCTTTCACGTTTTAAATTTTTTTTTTTCGATTTGAGTGGCATTTATTCTTATGGTTTTCACACAAATATTCGAGATGTTTGAGAAATTCGAAAATATTTGAAAATTCGAGAAAGTTTGTAATGAATTCCCATTTTTTTTGTGACTGCATTCTTATTTTTATTATTACATAAAATTGTTCAACATTAAAAAAAATTATAAAAAATGACAAGGAAAATTGTTTTAGTTTTTCTCCCTAATCAACTATTTATAGAATAAATATTTATCGCAAAAGTAAATTATCGCCACGCTAATGCGAAATGACTTTGTTTGTTGGTGGAGGGTGGGAAGAGGAAATCGCCCTTACCGAATTTTCAGAGAAAGATGCGGGTTATCGAGTAATTACGTCATTATCAGCAAAGGAGAGCTTTCATCTCCCGAGGAAGATAAGGACCGCGAAATTTTGTTCCGAGAATCTGCATCGGAATAACCGATTCTCGTTTTTTCAGTTCACGCAAGAGAAGTGGGAGAAAAAAATGCGGTCGGTCCCTTTCGAGAGTGACCCCAAAATCACGGAATTCGTGACATCTGCTGCTTTCTGCGCAGTCTCAGATCTCGTTACGTGGAAAAGGGTCAAAAGATCTTCTCACTTTCGAAATGGCCGCGTTTATGCCTCAAGTTGGCAACTTCATGATTCTTTGATGATCCTTGAATCCCCAAAATACCTCTGCTATGACGGTATAAAAATTTGAAAAATTCCCTATAAAGTATTTCATTAGAGAGAAATCCATTATAATGAGAACACAAATATAGCATAAGTTGCTCAAAGTCTGTATAGTATCTTTTTGAGCATATTTATAGACACTAATTCCATTTACAGAGAAATTTCCACAAAATAAACAGATTCCAGTCTGTTGCGTGAACTTTCGTCTGATATAATTTGCCTATATTATTAATTTTAAAATTTTATGGAAAAAATTTTATTCTTCAATATTGAAACAACTGGAGATAGTTCTCTTTAAGAATATAATATTATTTAAGCTGCTTTCTTATATAAAAGAATGCATTTATGTTCACAAATTCAACTACAGTGAAATTTCAAAATTGTATAATTTTCTGTTTCTTTCACATAATTATTTGTGATATAATGAGCCTATATTATAAAAAAATTATACAATTTTATGAAAAAAACTTCCTTTCGGTACTTCTTCCGCTTCAAGTTTCCAGTTGCATATACCCAAGAAGACGATTCAAGTTCTCTAAAAAGGTCCATCTTTCTTCATTTTATACAAAGTATATAAAAGTGACGCTGCAATCGTCTATGAGGTGCGACTTTATTGGAATTGTATTCATTTATATATCCTATTACTGCATACGCATGGTGTAAATTTCATGTAGTGTGATCAATTTCTTCAAGATGCTATAATTTTTTACGTTAGACAATGTATTTTCGAATTTCAATGAAAAAAATTACATCTGTGTTCATATATGATGTTTAGTTCAAACATCGTTTCCATTCTTGTTCCCACATTGCATAATACACACTACATATATATATATATATATATATATATATATATATATATATATATATATATATATATATATATACCATGGTCAATTATGTGTGTAATAACATTAATAGTTCTCTATATATCATAACAATACTCTTATCCAGTATTATGAAAAGTCTGGAATAGATATCCTGGAAGATTTGCTTTCTCACACAATTCGGTGTAACAAAAAAGTTCACTTTCAGTTTAATGCAACTCTACAAAAAATGACAAAAACATTGGGGCTGCCAAATTTGAATCGAAATCGCCCTTTCTGAGGTATTTAGCGACAAGATCCTTTAAAAAATTAGCAAATTTCGGGTAAACAAAACTAATAAATATCTTTTTACCTTTCGGGAGTGATTAAATTACATCAAAAGAATAAAAATTCAGAACTAGAGAGACAGTACAGTCCTTTGCTGCAAAGCTGGGTCTTCTATTGTAACCTGAACGGTGGAAACCGCTAATGGTTTTAATGTAGTCACTTTTTGCATAGTGTATAGAGATATTTCTGATATTTGAATCACAAGGGTGATATTTGATATCTGATATTTGAATCACAACCAGCGAATAACCTATATTTGCCAACTTACCGCAACTGCCCATAGATAACTGGCTTATTCCGTAGAACATAATAATATAAATGCTGACTATACTTTTATATTTCAAAATATGTTCACAAATTCTCACTAACAACGGTGGTGATTTACAGTACATGGAATCGAACTTTAATCGTTTACTCTTAAGAGCTTTGGCCGAGCTGGCAGCCGAATGTTTTCGGCTCTTGCCTTCGGTTCAATAGTTCGTGTGTTCAAATCTCGCCTCGAATTTATATGATTTTAGTGTTTGGGGATACACCTTAAACTGAAGATCTCGATCTAACCATCCCATGTGTGCAAAAAATGATAATTGAGTTGACAAACCAACCAATCAATGATCTCACAAACTGCCTTTAGATAGCTATGAATGATTTAATTGGTTGAATATTTAAAATAATTATCATATTTCTTCGTTTAAAGCATTTGCAATATAAAATGTAACTAAAAAATGAATTTAAAAATCCCAACGTAAATTCAATATGATTAAACAATTATAAATGCATAAGAAGTATTTAAAAATATTAATTAAAAAAATTAGAAATTCGCGCGATTAATTTTTTTTAGCTAAATTAAATTAATAAAAAATTAAAAATTGTGTAAAAGATGATTTTTTTAAAATTTGTTTTTGTTATTTAAATATTTTCTATTGTAAATGGCAAAATACAAATTTAATAAAATACAATAATTAATAAAATATTCAAATGGATAGATATAAAGATTGTCTGCAAGACATGCGCATTTGTATCAATTATGGTCCCAGAGGCAAATTTCAAATAAGCATACATGATGAAATGATTAAGAATACTCAAACCTAAATTTTCACTTTGTTTTATGTTATTGATATAAGGCATTGTAAATTTCCGCAAAAAATTTTTTTTTTGAATTACTGTCAACAAGATAAATGACAAACTTAGCTCACCCGAATCCTATTACAGAAACTGACACTGTCCCACCACCATCTTTGGCAGAAGTTAGAGAAGGGATAAAAAACCACAAGGCTCCAGGTCCAGATTCTATCCCCTCGGAACTCATAAAAAGTGCAGCAACTCCCCGAAAACATTGAAGAAATTCACCACCTCATTGAATCTGTATGGAACCAAGGTTCTGCCTGAAGATTGGAACCTCTGAGTATTATTTGCCCCATTCACAAAAAAGGAGACATCTTGGAATGTGCAAACTATAGGGGTATTAGTCTTCTTTGTGTTTTTTACAAGTTGTTCTCAACAATTTTTTTCAACAGACTTGTACCATTTACAGAGAACATTATCGGTGACTATCAATGTGGATTTCGCAATGAAAGATCCATAATAGAACAGATTTTTAACATAAGGCAAATTTTGGAAAAAACCAGAGAATTCGATATAAAGACACACCATCTTTTCATGGATTTTAAAACTGCTTATGATTCAATAAACAGATACCTACTCTTGGAAGCGATGAAAGAGTTTGAAATACCTCAAAAACTCATTAATTTGGTAGCTATCACTTTAAACAAGACTAAACTTACAGTCAAGATTCAAAATGATCTATCAGAGCCTATTCTTGTTTCCAATGGCTTAAGGCAGGGAGATGCACTGGCCTGTCTCTTCTTCAATCTCGCCCTCCAAAAAGTTGTAAAAGATTCTAACATAAACACTCGAGGAATAATTTTCAACAAGTCTGTACAGATATTTGCATATACTGATGACGTAGACATTGTTCACGAACGCCCGAGGCCTTAAAAGTGGCTTTTACGTCACTAGAAGCTGCAGCTAGTAAAATGTATCTTGCAATCAACCAAGACAAAACAAAATACATGACCACCGAAAAATATAGCACTTCTTATCTAGAGGTAGGAAACTACAAGTTTGAAACTGTTCGCAACTTTAAATATTTGGGATCTGAGTTGAATGCATCCAACAACATCGCACCTGAGATCCGCAGCAGGGTTACAGCTGCTAATCGATGCTTTTTCGGCTTAAAAACATACCTAAAATCTAGTTTCGTCAGTCGAAAAACAAAAATTTTGATATACAAATGCTTGATTCGACCTATTCTCACTTATTCATCTGAAACGTGTACATTAACTGAGAAGGACAAAGAAACCATCTGCATTTTCGAAAGAAAAACTTTAAGAAGCATATTTGGTGGAATAAAATGTGAGAATGCTTGGCGAAGAAGAACTAATTCTGAGCTCTATAAACTATATAAAGAACCAGATATTATTAAATTTATCTCAATACAGAGATTAAAATGGGCAGGACACACATTTGAGCCGGATGAACGACAATCGGGTGTCAAAAAAATTTCTTGGCTCGCCCCATGGGCACCAGAAGAAGAGGACGACCGAAACTCCGATGGCGTGACTGCCTTGAAAACGACCTAAAAACACTAAAAGTGACAAACTGGATGACCTTGTCCAAAAAATGGGGGAACCTGGTATGCACTTCTGAGGAAGGCAAAGGCCCATCCTGGGCTGTCAGGCCAATGAAAAAGAAGAAGAAATGACAAACTAAAATTTCCTTAATATGAATATTGGGTTTATTTTTTATTACATTTTTTTTTGCCTCACAAATTTTACACGTCACATATTTTGAATGTGGGAATTTAGTAATAATTATTGCTAGTAAGGCCAAAAGAAATTCTCATATAGGACAACCTATCTGAAAAGAGCTTCCTATGACTTGGTGGTGGTTTCACGCTTTTTGGAGAGTGAAAGACTCGGGTACGATCCCAGTCGCTGTTCAGTAATGGAAGACAGATATTGTTGTTCTACTTTCTCCACCAAAATTTTTTGGGATGTGGACTTGGAAGTTTACCGGGTTTTTTTCCTTTTAGGGAAAAAAATAGTTGACTTATTATTTATGAAAGCACATCCTGGAACCTAAATATGCGATTGAATGGAAGTTTGAATTTTTTCATCCATAATCCACTATCATTTACTATCAGTGGCGTATTAGAAAAAGTGTAAACACGTACCCTCCGATAAATAAAAATAAAAAATATCATCAATTTTTTTTAATAACGTTGCGGTCATGAAAAAAAGGGAGGATCTTATACCGTAATATTTTTTCTCTTCTCACAACGGTTAAGCACAGATGATTTTATAAATGGTAAAAGAATCAGTTTCCGTTCTTGAAGCGTGAAGAATTCCGGTACGAATTGTCACATCGCAAAAACTGATCACCACATAAGTAATTTTAAAGAAATTAAATCAGCGTTAATTAAGGTTTCAATTAGTGAAAACCATTTTCGAAGTTTTCAAACGAAATAGCTTTTATTTCAAGTTAGGGGGAGAAGAAGAACATGGTACACGTTCCATTCATTCTGCATAATCATTCTAAATTCATCATCGTACAAAAATTCGGCAGTCACATAAAAAGAAAGATTTTATTTATACAGATTAAGTGGGTCGATTAACTGAGTACCAAGCATGCTTGGGAACTAAACACTGGGGGTGTCGCGTTAGGCTGACCACCTAACTGGACATATGCTTCGCACCCCAGGGCACTCGGTCATGAAAACAGTTATGGGCCCTGTAGGCCTTGGCGCACATGGGATGTCGTGCCATGGAGTTTAGTTTGTTTATTCCTAGCAAAATGACAAATTGAAAATTCTCATGATTGACAAACTTACAGAAAATTCTTTAATATGACTTTCCATTTCATTTTATAGAATTAAATATTATATGGCGTAAGTTTTGAAAGAGCAAAACACGTTAAAAATTATTGTTAATAAGACGTGCCGATCCCTTATGCAATCATTGTTACTAAAATGAACTGAAAAGTCGCACGAGTATTGAATTAACTAATTTAAAGTTAATTAATATTATATATAAATGAACTTTGTACTAAAGTATTAGTATTAAATTAGCTAATTAAATTATAAAAAATTGTCACATGGATTTTTAAATTCTTTTTTTTATATATAATCAATTATCTACATCGTAAAATTTGAATAAGCAAATGTTATAAATATTACAATCAAAACATGCATCTATAATTAATATAATAATTATATTGACACATGTTAATAAAACATGTTCTATAATTGCTGTCAATAAGACAAATTGAAAAGTCAAACACCGAATAATTGAAAAATTGCATGATAAAAAATTGTTCTTCGTTTATTAAATATAGCATATCTTAAATTCTGAAGGAACGAATGTTGTAAAAATTATACAACTATATTTTCGATAATAAACGATTCAGTTATTATTAATATCAAGAAAACACTAATAACAAACTAATTATATTTTTGATTTAAATCTTTATGAAAATGAGGAATGTCTCATTTCTTCCATCCTTCTGTATTTCTCAACATTTCAACGCCGGGTACTTTTCTCTCCTCTGGGACAGATTCATCACCAAGGGTTTTCGAAAATCGCCAAAAGACATGTCGCCATTTTTTTTCACCAAAATAATGCTTCACAAATTAAATTTTTCTCTGGAATTTTTATCATGGATCTGAAATTCGTAAATATTTTCGTAATTTTTTTTATTCGTATAAGAATTATTGTCAATAAGACAAACTGAAATAACACATTGGTGACAAACTAACTCAAAATTTACTAATGTGAATTTTCTAAGCTGAATTTATCAATATAAATTTTTTAATGTTCTTACATATTTTTATAATTTAAAAATGTCGCCCCTTGAATTTTGAACGAGTAAATTAATAATTATTCTTTATAAAGAAAATTGAAATTTACATATGTGACAAATTATCTGATACTTCACTCATGTGAATTTTCCGTTAGTTTGTTGCGTCTTATAATTTGAATAAGAAAATATAATAATTATAATCACTAAGAATTGTCTCTAAATTTCTCAAAAAGTTAACATTTAACTGATATTATACATAACTAACCTTTAGTAAATCATCAATTAAATGTTTACATTCTCAAATTTTTAGCTATAGACAATTAATTTTCATGAATAAATTTACATAAAATAGTAAAATTTTCTTAACATATTCTGTAATAACGTTCGAAATGCGAAGCCGGTATCTTATACAAAATTAAGTTAAATGTGGGGAAATTTAATCTGTTTATTTTGAAATTTTTTCGTGATTTCCTACTCAAATTTGAGCAATCATCCAAATCTAAAAAAAAAGGCAAATAAATAAATGGTTTTTAAATGAGAGTCCATTTGATGTCAGTTACTTTTATAGAACGGTATTTTCCACACAGGCATCCATCTTTTTCAGTTCCATTAACGTAAACTCGGATATATTTCCCACGGGCGATCTCTCCCCCCCCCTTGTAACGGTCGAGAAACATTCGTTTTCATCATCAGCTGTTCTCAGGGGGTGCGACGGAAGAGGAATATAAAAAGTCTGGAACATCGTTGGGACACGTGCCCCCGCACTGATACGGGGATATTCGAATGACCCATCCATGGAGGAAATAACGACTCATTTAGGGGGGAGAGAACCGTTGGCAGAGTCCGTTGGATTTCACAGACTTCGTTTTCATATTCATATATGTATTATTAAATTATTTTAATTAAATTTTATTAGATAAATAAACTAGTTAAGAGCGATGTCGTATTACTCTCTGCCCAATGTAATTACTTGGCTTATCTATTAATTTTTGACTTTATAAATTTTAATTCTAAATTTTAATAATTATTAATTTTATTCTAATTTTCTTATCATGAAAATAATTATCTTATTAAATTAGATAAACAGGAAATATAATGAAATAAATAAGTTATTTGGAAATAAGATTATTTTTTATTCTCTTGCAATTTAACTATTTTGATCAATGGTTCACAATTTCTAATTTATTAACTTTCAAAAACTCTAAATATTAATTTTATTGCTTTTATTTTAATTGGATAAACAGTTATTGAAGTAAATTAAATAAATAAATAGGAAATCTATTTAAATAAATAAGTTATTTGGTAGTAGTCCTATTTTAATTCTGTCCAATTTACTCCTCGATTTAGCTTTGAATTCATCAATTTTTATTTTTAATAATTATTAATTTCATTTTACTGTGCTAATTATATAAAACATTATCTAATTTAATTAAATAAATAATAAATAATCAGGAAATATACTTAGATAAATAAGTCATTTTCAAATAAAGTTATTTTACTCTGCTTGAAATGTAATTATTTTGCTCTATTATTCAAGTTCGAATTTATTAATTTTCAAAAACTTTAAATTTCAATTTATTATTTTTATTTCAATTAGATAAATAATTATCGAAGTAAATTAGATAGCAAATAAATAAATAGGAAATCGAGTGCAATAAATAAATTTTTTTGGAAATAGTGTTGTTTTACTCTCAATGGATTATATCTCTTTTATTGCCCTATTTAACTTCGAATTCATTAATTTTAAATTTAACTTTAAATAATCAAAAATTTATTTACAGTAATCACTTATTAATTTCAATATTTTTAAACGTGAAAATGCCTTTTTTTTAAATTTAGTCTCATAAAAGAATACATTAGCATTTCAATTTTAGTGTTATAACGCTGGAACTAATTTTGGTAAATATACATATAAAATATTCGCGCGTTTGGTATTTTAATATGTGCACAATATTTTAATAATGAATTCCATACATAACTCAAAGTTAAATATTACGTGAAAAGCGAAAAATATTTTTACATTTCACATAATGTATTATTTTAATCTAAATAATGTGAAAATTAAAGCAATAATGGTATTATATTGCTATATTTTTCTGATGGTGTAATTTGGAAATTTGTGGGAAGGAGAAGCTTCATCACACTGTCAATCTCAACATTTGATCGTTGGATACTTTTCTATTATCATGATCTGATTAATCACCAAATGTTCTAAATTCGCCAATATTGTCGCCAGTTTTCTTAGTCAGAAAAATATTTTGCAAAATCATAAAATTACTGGTGCTTGACTTTGGAAAGGTTTCCCGGCGTCATGGATCTGATCTAGCTGCCGATAGAACTGAAGGATTGGAAACAACAACATTTTGCAAAATAAATTTCTTCAGAATTTTCGCAGCAGATATGAAATTTATAAATATTTTGGGCGACTAAATTTTTATGCTCCCAATTTTCTACCTGATACTGAAGATTTTTCGATATCTGAATAGCACTCCAGTAGCAGAAAAGTACCAACTGTTGTTCTAAGTAAACAAAATATTGTCTCCAGGAAAAAACTTCAAACATAAAGAAATAAAGAAGTATCTTAGAAGATTGCTAATAGCATTTGACTAGCCAAAATGATAGCTGAATGGTTATAAAATCAAATTTTCTTGATTTAAAGTAGAATTTTCTGAAATGCCTACTTTTTATTGTTCTTATTTTACTGAACACCTTTATCATTTTATAATTATTTATTTCTAAGGAATTAAATTTTCATAAATCTCAAGTACCCCGTGATAGATTTGATTTTTTTTGCTCAGTCATTATGCCTGCCGAACAGGTAGGCTCCGATTGTACATTCCCTTCGTTCCTCTCGATAATCGAATGCCCCTGCAGACGAAAACTGACAACCACCTGCCTTCACATCAGCAACATTTTCTTTATTTTTATTTATTTCTAATTTTGTAAAGTGGTTGCATTGTTCAATATTAAATTATTTTTTTATATTTAATATGAGTTATCATCATTAAAAGGTAAAAATTTATAAGTAAATGCTAATACGTTACTAAATATGTTTTTAAGAATAAATAATTATAGTCAAAATATTATGTTTTTAAGAACTAAATATAAGGAATTTTATGCACTAAAAATTAAAAATTATATATTATACTTACTTGTTCAGAAATTAACGACCAAATTTAGGAATCGGAACATTTTTGGAATAAAAACTAATTCATCGTGAAAAATTTTATCTAAAGTGAAATTTTTTTATTTTGTCTCCATATTTTTTTTTTATTAAAACAAGCAAAAAAAAAAAAAAGTAGAAGAAGAAGCAGAACAAGAAAATGACAATTTAAAAAACAAACTATCGAATTCAAATATAAATAAAGAAACTAACATAAAAAAGTGAAAATTTCAAACAGAATTCAAGCATTCACAAAACATAAAAATTAAGAAAATATAAGAACATTATTTTTCATCAAAGTCCAAGAGGGCGAACGACAATTCCTATTACACTTTAAATTTCAAGCGACTTTGACAATTGGAGGTGGGGTGTGTAGCATCAGAAAAAATATAAAAGAAATATTTTAAGAAAAAAAGAAAAAAAGAAAAATGCAAAAATATCGAAATAAAATTTAAAAAAATTTAAATCCTCCTTGGCGATTTAAACAAACCATAAAATGGATGTTTTGTCATTTTTATTTTGCTTTTTCTGCTGTTTTCTATTCCATTGATGAGGAGGGAACTGCTATCATTCTCCCAATAATTTTCTTTACTTTCCCTTTCAAATTCAATATTTTATTTTTTTCTTTTTGAATATTACCTTTTGTATTCTGAGTGGTTCAATTTGTTCGTATTGAAAACTTTCTTTTATTTCTTTTTCTGGTTTGTGCTATTGTAATTGCTTTATGTTTTTTTATTTATTGTATTACAAGTTTTTTCTAACAAAAAAACTGTATTGTTAATAATTTTTACTTTAATTAATTTAAATAAATATGCATTGTCTTTCCTTTAACAAACCACTTTACCGGGGCATAAGCTTTGCACCCCCGGGCCCTCAATTAAGAAAATAGATATGGGCACTGTAGGCCTTGACCCATTTGGGTTGTCTCGCCATAGGTTTAATTCAATTTTATATATTTTTAGGAATAATCTATTTTTACAATTTTTTGTACAATATTTACCTCTTGTGAATTCCCATAATGAAAATTCCGTAGATGTTTTGTCGATGATATTTTATTTCTGTCAAATTTAATATTTCGAACATTAGAGCTCTGCTGAAATGCAATAACGTAATTCTCTTTTTCAAAATTCATAGCAATTCTGTCACAACCTGATGGATCACGTTGTGGAGCAATACCTGATAATATCCTTAGGTACAGACCAGTTGCGCTCCATTACGTATGTATATGTGCGCAGGTGTGTAAGTATGTGTACACATTTAAAACATACAAATAGCATACAATAAGAAATACAAATAGTAATAATGCTGATTTTTTTTGGGGGGGGCGGTCCTACAACATAAAGACAAATTTTGAAAATTTTATGCCATTTCACTCCAAAATCTTATACATCAGAAAAACCATAAATAAATAAGAAACTATACACATAACAAGAAAGAAGAAAAAACTAAAAATAAATGAATAAATACCAAATGCAATTGCCAAAAATGAATTTGCTCAGAACAGTACTGCTGCCATTAAATATAAAAGAAATCCAAATTAAGTAATTAATACTTATATTAAAACTTGTTGTTTATGACACTTGGACAAGCCAAGCTCGCTTTTGCCTTTGGCAGTGCGAATTAAGTCAATAGGGAGCGTCTTTCGTTTGGATCAGAGTACCACGAAGGTGAAAGTACGACTTTGCTCTTTTTAAGGTGCCTCGTCATTTTGAACCACTGTCAGGTGACGAGGCCACACCTGAGCTGGCACCTCCTCTCCACATCCACACCACACCAGCGGAAGGACTTTGGACGTCACATATTAACGTGGACACGTCCCCAACCCACGGAGTTCCAGCAACCCAGTAAGGAGAGTACACCGTGGTCACCCTCTCAACCACTGCCCGCGTGAAGCTACTGAGCCACTGGAGCTCTATTAAAACTTAGATAAGTAAATTAACATTTGTTTAATTCACTTAAAATTTGCTGTTTGAATCGAATGTTTTTGATTACCATTCATTTGCTTTTTCTTATTAAATTTTCAAATAAATGTGTAATCATAAATAAGTTAGTCAAAGCTGCTTACAGCATTAAAATTACTTTAAATACATTATTTACTCCTAGTTCAACGATCTATTAGTCAATAATTAAGTATGAGTTCAGAATTTCCTTATATTTAATAATATTTATGACTAATTTAATTGTATTATATATATACTCCGGTTATTTCAATAAATTAAAAATATAAATACTTTAATATCGAAATTAGTGAATTCATTATAATATTATTTAAGTTACACAAACACCTATAACAGTTTTGGAGAATATTTTTTGAAAGATTCTGTTAAAAGAGTATACAAGAAGTGTTATAGTAAGAAATAACACCTGTCTGAAGTTTTCTTGTTTTTAGTTTGTCACTAATTAAATTCACTTTCTAATCAATACACCCAAAATTATCTCGTATGAAACGAACCGTGCACTTGTTTTGAGTTCTTGAGGGGGGGGAGATAAATTTGTTTACTTTCCCTTCGTAAACCCCCCCCCCAACAGCATTCCCACCTAGGGAGAGCCTCACGACGTTTCAGTTCAATCTTGAGGGAAAGGCCCATCTCATCCCTTCCCAACGACACAGAGTCCCTCCTCCCTCCCATGGGTGCAGAACAACAAGTGGCAGTGTGTGTGCCGTACCGTTCACCGGGGGGTGGGGGGTGAGAAGTGCCGACGGTTCCGCTTCTTCCCCGAGAAAGGAAGTAGTCGTTTAGAAGGAAGTGCTAGAAGTGCCTTTTTCTTGCATTACTCGCTGTTGTGGGAAAAATATTTTCCCCACGAATCTTCCCTTGTATCTTTCTCGGTTGGTGTGGTTGATTTTTCCCTCCGAATTTTTTTTTTATTTCTCCAAAGAATATTTCTCTCCCTGGTTAATAATTCCGATGACAGCTTCGTGCTTGAGGAGAGAAATCCCGAGTGAAAGCGCACTAATCCAGAATTTGAGTTCACACCCAATACACTTGCCGTCGCCTGGTGTGGGAGAGTCAATTAATGACGAGGGGAAAATAAATGTCTTAGGGAATTTTCCGATGCGATTTACGAGTTGAAGGGAAAGTTTTAAAATGTTCTTCGATTTTACCGCGATTCTTTTCACCAGTTGAGCACAGCCGAATCTCATGGCTTTGAATTCCAAAACGAAATATGATGTGGATTATTTGAGCTGTGTGGTCCCACCTTCCTTCATTCCCATGCCAAACCAACGGAGAGACAATGGAATTAACACTTATTTAACATGCACCGACTTTATCAGCACGACGGTCTTTGATTGGATCAGGTATCGAATTCGTTGCCTTATAAACTACAGAACACTGTCTTTCTTCACAGCACTACCTAAATGATTTCTAAAATTTTCATAAAATGGTATTCATATTATATTTTTATACTAAATCATCACGAGTGTCCATTTCTGGCGATTGAAGCCTTTGAAATATTGCCAAACGTTTCGCAGTCATAAGACGAAGCTGACATCTGAGCTGGGACTTTTTCTTCAAATGATCACACCGCTTCGGCGAAAAGACTACCCTACGAATATTTGAAGCGTTTAAATGATATTTAATTTTTAATTGCAGAAGTGAGCATAAAATCACAGTACATCTAAGCGTTATATACGTGGCTTAAATGGGTCATAATTTTATGATCATTTTCTTACATACAAATCAATAGTTAAATTCGGAGGAGAAAAAAAAAATTAATAATCTACCTATTTTTGCGATATTTATTTCGAAATAATTATCTTTGAAAAGGTTTTTGTATAAAGACACACAATGTCTTGGTAGAGAAGAGTGTTGTTCTCCTTCCTTGTTACAAACATTGTTTAATAACTCAAATAGTCATTGTTAGTAAATTGAATTTCAGTTGAAAATTATTAATATTACATTGTTACCATGTTTAATAGAAATAGTCGAATATAGGACATTCAATGATTTTAATAAAGGAAAAGCATTAACTCACACATTGACACATAAAAAGTAAATTCATTAATCAATAGGTATACTATTTGCCCATTTTTAACCATAAATAAAATGATTCCTCAAAATAAAACGTTAAAAAAATTAATGTTGGCATAAATAAGGCTATAATTTTAAGATTCAAAAGAGATTATTTATAAATATTGCAATTATTAATTTAGAATTCTATTCATAGAGCTCCAAAAATGTACTTTGCATTAAAAATAAAAATATTTCAATTAATTAAATTTTTTTTTAAATTTAAATTGTCCTTACCAATTTAAACTAATTATACAATAGATAAAAATTACAAATTTTTATATTTTATAGAACTCAATTTATCAGTTTTATTAAAATTATCAGTTAGAATAATTATCAGTTAGACTAATTTATTATTATCAGTTATAGACTAATTAAATTTATCAATTAGACTAATTATTAGTTTGATGTTTTGCCTAGTCTTTTTCATTTTGTTTTTTCTTCTGTTCTGTTGTCCATGTGTTAATGGCTTGAATCAATGGTTTGAATTAATGGTATAAAAAATCAATGGTGATGGTAAAATCAATGGCTTCTCTAACTGATATTTTCCTCTTTATGTAAGAAATCGTTTTATTTACAAAATGAGAACTTCAATACTATTCTCAGGCATTCAATGGTCAACTTCGCCTTGATTACTGCCGCTCAAAGAATGCCATTGGAAGGCAGGCAACAAATTCATTGACAAATCGGATTTATGACACCGTCTCAATATGTTGTGAATGAAACTTTATCTGCGTCATCAATATTTTAAACCAATGAGAATTGACATAAAGTGATGTAATCATAATCTTAACTGGAACGGAAAAAAAAACAATCACTATATGGTTTTTAAAAATTAAAAAAAAATTATTTTACAAACTAGATTATTTTGATTTCTTTATCTTCAGACTTTTTGGATGTGTTCATATGAAGCCCGATGTCGTTTCGCGTTCTCTAGGGAGGGTCGGGGGTTCGGTCCTCCGTCTGGGAAAGAGTGAATCAGCCTTCCATCCTTTCAGTGTGTCGATAAAACTGAGTACCAAGTATGCTTCATGGGAACTAAACCCTGAGGACAACGCGTTAGGCTGACCACTTAACCGGGACATATGTTTCATACTCCAAGGCTCTCGGTTAAGGTATTGCTGTAGGCCGAGCTCCCCCATTTGGGCTGTTGTGCACTGAGTTTCGTCTGCTGCTGATATAAGAAGATTTTTCGAATTTATTTCGTAAAAGAGTATTTAATTCACACACGAGGATCATTGCTGTTGCACCAGTATACTTTACTGCTATTTCCAGAGATATCATTTCACTTGGAAGACATTGCGAACACGATGATCTTCGGTTAAGCCGGGATTCGAACCCACTATTTTTCTTTAATGACAACGATGCCCTAACGAACCAGCTTTCTGTGATGAATGTCATGATGATCTCAAAAAAATTATAATGGTCATACAGCATTTTGACATTGCTTTATGACTGAGGCATTTAAACCTCAAGCGGGTAATTGCCCACGCGAACATTTCACACAGTGGCCATATTCATGCGTCGCCACAGAGAAAGCCAGGAAAACTCCCAAGCACCCCCTTGGCCACAAGTGCATCCATTCCGGTGTTCAACAGTGGCTGGTATCGAAGCCAAGACCTTTCACTCCGAAGAACGATCTCCTATCACTAAATCACGAAATAAAAAATTATGAATTTAAAATACACTAGCTTCGTACATTTCTTTCTTTATTTTATGATTTTTTAAATAATTTTTTTACGGCCGAAATAATAAATGTAAGTAAAACACTTCGAGATTTGAAAAGGTGAATTTAATAATTTGATAATTTAAAATTGATTAGATAAGAAAATGACAACAATAAATTTTTCTATATATAAGCAATAGTAAATCTAAATTGATAAGCAGAAAAATCACAGTCCGAGATGAAAAATCTAAAGTAAATATCATTTCTTAAAGAATACTCAAATCTATAGTTCGAATGAATAATATAGCCTTCACAAAAACTAAATGTGCACTTACAAATAACATTATAAACCCAATAATATACAATAGCAAGTTAAGTGCACCCGAAGTTTAAGATTTTGTAACAAAAAAACTTCAATTCATTTATGATAAAATCGAAAACTGAAATTAAAGTTATCATGGCTCCTTTATTTTCGATTGCTCCAGTACTCTAAGATAAAATTCATATGAAAACCCATGTCTCCCAGAACCAAGCAAGGGCATATGTGCCAGTTACCCCGAGCCCGAACATCAGAAATGCCCTTAAATTGAATAGAAAGTTTATTTTATGTTGTCAAACGAAGAAGTTTTTGTCCCAGGCTTCAATTAGGATAAGTCGGCTTCTGACGTCACCAGATTTTAAATGCAACAGATAACAGAAAAACAAATTTTAACTACAAATAATTTGAATAGGAATAAAGTTCTCTCCGAAAAACGAATGCTATTTGCAAATAAACTTATTTTCAAAGGTTATTTAGCCCCGTAACTCCTTCGTGGTTTTTCGCAGCGTCATTTCAATTTTTCTTCTCTGTATAGTATTAAATTTTTTACTCTAAAAATCCATTTTGGATATTTATTTAAATTGTTTTCTTAAATTTCATTTTTTTCCTGAACATATTTTCAAGATCGAGGTCGCTAAAGCCTAGTTGGATAAGCTCTCGTTATCGGATGGTAGTGAGTTCGAATGCCGACACAGCAGAAGATCCGCCTTATACAGTGATGGCGGCTGGGGAAAATAAAATATGTCGTGGTCACGATGTTCTCCATTTGAAATGATATATCTGGTGTGGCAGTCTGAGGGCCTACTGCTGGATCTCTGCTTCCGTAGACCACGGATCGATGAATGGGTTACAGGAAGTATAATTTTTGTGTGTAAAACTACATAATGTCTAGAAAAAAAATTTTTTTTGCAGCTTAAGGCTGTTATTAAACACTCATTCGCAGGGTCTTCCGGCTCAGTCTTCATATCAGCACAATGCAATCTGTAATATTAAATTTGCAAGCATATTTTATAAATTAGTAATTTAAGCATCCTATTTCATAAACTTTTATAAATTATGAACAGACAATGCAGATTCTTTTATGTGATGAAGGAATATATTGCAACAAAGTATAATTAGCATGTGTTTCATTTATATGTATATATTATTAATATATATATTTACTTTTTTCAGACACATTCTTCAATATGGTACATCGTTTTATAACTTTACTCTGTCTAATCATTATATATATAACTAGGTGTTTATAATCAAGACTACTTTGAGTCTTCAGAAATACCCTATTTAGTTATCTTTTAGTGCTGTATTTTTGGCTATTTGAAGCAGTTTTACTGTTCATTCTGTTATAATTGTAATTTTTGTGCATTAATGTTCTGTTGTTGTTGTTGCTTATCCTCCATGTCTGATGGAGTCAGACTAGATCCACGAGTTCGTTGACTGTAAGGAAGTCGAAGACTAAAAGAGGATTGCTAAAGAGATCCTCCCTAGAGAGACCCATGCAATCCAAAAGATGCTCAGGAGAAGCCTGATGATTTTGGCACTTGGGGCAGGTGACGAAAGTTTTCCTGCCCTCGTTGAAAGTGAGGCACTTAATATGACCGCTAGCAAGTCTTGAGAGAACAGATTAATGTTCTTAATCGGATAACTACAGTTTCGCAGAGGGAACTGCTGCAAAATATGAACTGAATCAATCAATCTGCAATACTTTAAATATTCTACAATTTATCACCTGAAGCAAATGTTCAATTTCATACCATTTACAGTAAATTTAATTACAATGTAGACCGTTGGTATTGTGAAGAAAGGAATGTTACATGACTCAGTTAAAACATAAGTTTTTATATGCATATACTGCAAATCTGTTACACTTTTATTGCTCTTTTTCATACGCTTCTACATACAAATGATAATAATATTGCCTCTATACCTAATATAGATGTAAGGTTACTTCGAATTTTTAGGAATAACCTATTTTTACAATTTAATGCAATATTTGCCTTATGTCATTTCTCATAATGGAAATTTTGTAAATGTTTCGCCAATGATATTTTATATTTCAGTTAAATTTATTATTTTGAACATTAGAGCTTCACTGTAATCCTGTGTTTCAAAATTCGTGGATATTCTGTCACAATCAGGTGCGTCACGTGGTGGAGTAATTGGTAAAAGAATAAAAATATTGATATTATTCCATTGCGCCAGCACAAATCTTTTTTCGATGAATGGGTGAAAATTAGAATATAAAAAAATAACTGTAATAAATGCATGTAATTATGTATATTAATTGAAAATTTTACATAAAAATATGTCAAATGTAAAGATGAATGCTTTTTTAAATTATGGTTGAAGAAATAAAAAATTTTTTCAAATGTGATGGTCAAGTACTGTAATTGGTGTTAGTTTGTTTATAAAATCGGTGATCACGCTTGGCTACTTAATCGTATGCGCTGTGACGAACGTAAATATTTTCAAAATATTATTAGATGTTTTAATATGATAATAAAGCGAATTTTTTTTTATCGTAACAATGGAAAGTTTCGAAAGCGTACAACGCTAGGACAAAAGTCTAAGACAAATTTGACTGTTCTATTAAAAATATTGTTAAAAAAATCACTCAAATGGCAATAAAAATAAATAAATAAAATAAAAAATAAATAAATAAATAAAAGATTGGATTTCCCTATTTGTTTATGTAAATATGTATATGCTAAAACTAACTAAACATTTGTTAAAAAAAATAAAAATAATTTTTTCAAGTGGTTGAAAATTATTTTTAGAGATTATTGAAAAACTCTCATTTAAAAGAGTAAATAATCTAGTATATTTTGCTAAAGGGACAGATATTTGTTCTGCATTTTGTTTATTATTAAAGCATATATTTTTCATTATTATTTTTCTTACCAAGATACATTTTAACATCTAAAAACGTATCATGCATATTATATTAAAATTAATTAATATGGCTTGCATTAACCCACCCTGTCTTGTGGTCAGAGTGCCTGAGAGCGGATAGGATAGGAAAGTCCTGGGTTCGAATCCCAGTTCGGGTACGGATGTACTTTCTCTCTCTCCCTATCCTGTCTTTGTCCTTTCCTTGTATGAATGAGGTGTGAATGGTTGTCTGCCCTATAAACGGGTCCCTACGGCATGTGTGTACTGAAGAAGTCGGACTCCGCACCAAAATACGGTTCAGTTGGAAAAGTGGAGCAGCGCACCCCATAATGCCAGCTTAGGTAGCACAAGACAACAAAACATTAATGTTATAAATTCATTCGATTCAAAATTATAATAATTTGTGTGTATAAAAGTAATTTAAAATCTAAAAATTATTTGTAAAAATAAGTAGGGACTTATCATAAATATACTAAAATTTCCTTTCTGTAAATTTTTTTCATATCGTGTGAAGTAATTTTCACGAGAAAGTTAAGGGGGGTGGGAACATTTTTCTCCTCAAACTGCGAATCTTAAAAATTTCTCACGGGTTGTATTTATTTCTTTCGAAGTCACACTGTCAAATGTTTGAGCTCTAAGTACACACATTCACACAGCTCGTCAATCATCAGTGGAAGGAGGAGTTTAGTGAGCTGAAACAAATTTGGCGAATTTGATATAGCGCCAAATGCCTGTTTCATTTCAAACATTGGAGAAACACGAATTTCTATTTCTCATTTCTATTTTTAAAATTCTGTTGTTTCTAATTTTCTACAGAAAAAATAGATATTGTTTAACATGTAAGCATTATTTGCTTAATTTTTAATCTTTATCAAATGCTAATGTTATTAATCTTTCTATTTAAATTTCGAGAAAGAATAATAAAAAAATGTTAGTTTTTATTTCTTCTTATAAAAATAATAATACATCGCCATTATAAACCATTAGTTTTTATATTAGAAGAATAAAAAGGGCTTTATTTCTGATAATAATAGAAAACTAAAAATTACATGTATATAAATAAATCAAAAAGTTAAATTCAATGAAAGAAATGTTCTCGATAAATTAGATTTCTATATTATTTCTTATAAGGATATAAAACAAAAATTTACAGCAATTAAATAAATATTATAAATGATGGATACTCGCTCGAAAATAGGAGAAACATAAATTATAAATACTATATTTTAAATATATAGGGAAGTGGTTACCAGTTTCTCCCAATTTGGCATACATTGGCAAGCGCCAAAGGACTCGGGAAAGATGAGTGTCGGTATTTGGTAAACTATCTGCGTGATCGGATATCATTGGATAACGAAAGCCGGGCGGGAAAGCCCAATGCTCTTCTCTTTTAGTTATAGAAGCATCGTCGAAGCACCCAAGTTTTATTTCCAATAAAATAACTCTCCGGTGCTGGTTCGATCGTCGTCAGAGAAGAAAGAAATTTAGTAACTTCATCCTCAACTGCCGCTGCAGCTAGTAGGCAATATTCTCTCTTCTTAATATCCACCAATGTCAGGAGTTGATTTCTAGTCATCTAATTCTTGTGCAATTTTTACTATTCCGATTTTTCCTTACAAGCATCATGAATCGCGATTCCTGCCAAGACGATTTCATCAAAGCGATTCGAGATGGGGATGCTATCGAGCTGCATAAACTCCTCCAGAGGTGGGAGGGCTTGGTGAACTTAAATTATTACGACCAAGAAGGCCAGACTCCTCTACATTTGAGTTGCATGGACGGCAATTTGGAACTCGTCAAATTATTAGTGAAATTCGGAGCCGACGTCCGTTTGGCGAACAAAGACGGCTGGAGTGCTTTACATGTCGCCGTTTACGGCGGGCATCAAGATATAGCGCTCTATCTAATTGCCAATTCTGCGAGATAATTTATTCAACGGGTGTTTTTTAGTGTAAATAGAACTTTTCATTTGTTTCTTTTTTTGTTATTGTCTCTTTTGTGATGCAATAATGTATTGTGTACATAGCATTCTAGCATCGGAACTCTGCAACAAGTGTGCAGATGATGCACGATTGCGAGCTCGAAATAATATTCCTGCAAACTCGCCGCGCGTGATATCTTCTGATGTGATGTTTATTTCTTATTTCTGTAGAACTAAACCAAAGAATTTCCGCTGGATTAATTCTAAGACGATATATCGCGCCTTTACGTTGATTACATTTATGAAGTTAAAAGTATGAATGTTTTCAGAACAATTAATTTCAAATGAATGTAATTCATTATATAGTGTTGAAATAGTGCATCATAAAAAGATCAAATACTCATGTGTGTAAGCCCAAACTGTTCTAATGGAAATTTATATTTATAATTTACATTATTCCATTAAAAAATTTTAAAATTCAACGTGAATTTATGTGAGATCTGTAAATTATTAATTTATATTATGAAAATTTACCATTAGGGAATTTGAATTATTAATGGAAAAATGCTTATTGTAAACACTGTGTGATTTTTTATTGAAATAAGATTTGTGGAATTAATTTGTATTGAAAATATTCTCAAATTATGTATCCAAATATCGATTTCATATTTAAGTCTTGTGAAATATTATTTATGGTATTAAAATTAATTCTAAAATTTTGGTTCAGTGCTTGGGGTTTTTTCTTCATATTAGTTTATATAATTAATGCATGCAATTTATAGTTCATTATTTATTTTTCTTTGTAAACTGTAAATCAATGTCAATATGCTTTTTAAATTCTTTTAGAGATAATTTTTCAGTTAAATATTTTATAATCTATATATAGTAGATCTTATTATAATTATCTTAAAATTTGTATTTTTATTTTTTAAAAGAATTTAAAGTTAGTGTTTAATAATATAAGAATGTCAGATAAAGAAAAAAATCTAGAAATTGTTTTGTCGTAAATGTTTACATCATCAAATATTTGTTTAATAATTTTTGTGTCTACCTCAGTGTGAAAGAATATACATATCATATTCGTATTCAATATCAATATTGTCGATAATGTGATTATCAGTACTCCTCATTTTGAAATTAATGTAAATATTACTTGCCATAGTGTTTTGTAAAAGATGTATGATAACTTATATATTTTGTAATTATTTATTAAACTTACTTCAAATTCTTTTTTCATTGTTTAAAATATTCTTGGAATTACACAGACATTTTTAATGGCTTTTACAATTATTTTGCAGCAGTATTATTAATATAATTAAAATAGATGTCATGTCTGCATATTTTAATTAGGATTTATAGAAAATTTCTTATTCAATAAATTTCAGCATTTATATAGCTCTAGAGTTTGATGTATTTTTTCCAATTCATTTGTACTCCAAAAAACGAAATTTAAATTTTTGTTTCTGTTAAATATTTTTTCTTTTTATTTAGTGCCTAAGTATAATTTAAATAAAAGAATTATATCAGTGAAGCCACACATTTGGCTGTATCAGACATAGGATACATTTTTCTATTTTTGTTGAATGCAAGATAATTTTATATTAAATTCCTATTTAAAAAATACTTGCATTTTATTTCAATTTAATATTAAGCTATAATCTTATAAGTTTATATGAAGGGAATCATAAAATTTTAGTATCTTTATATCCATCTTTATATTATAAAACTATAAAATGATGGGAAAAATATAGTTGGAAGTTTTTTTTTATTGAGAAATATAACTTATCTATATCTTAATATATATTTGCACAAATTCTTTTATTTATGGTATACATATTGAAGCTGTACAATTTTAAGACTTTAATTATATCTTTACATTTATTTTCCAAATGTAAATGTTAACATTTATACTCCAAATATTTTATTATGTATCCATTCCCAATAATAAAATACACACATCCATTCATAAATAACTAAGTTGACAGCTGAGTTGATCGGCATTCTGGCTTTCATTTAAAAGGGCTACAGGTTTGATTCCCATCTTGAATGTGAGTAGTGCTTTGAAATCAAATCCGACCAAGAAATCCCAATCAAAATAGTAGTCAAAGCAAAATAAATGTATAAACAAACCTTTAGTGAAAGAAAAATTCAGAAATTGATTACTCTTGGTGATTTTTTTGTATGCTAATAGAATATTAAATAATATAAATCAATAATATCTGAATTTGTGAAATGTGATGCCCTGTTTTATTAAAACAAAATCTTATTTTTGGTAGTCACATCAAAACAGATACATAAATATTTTAATTTTTCATACATACATCTGATATGTAATCTAAAAATTATACTTAAATTGTGTAATATATTATTATACATAACATTTATTTATAATAAACTGATTTTGTAAAAGAAAAAAACTTATTTTCCTTGAAGTATATATTATACTGTAAATTATATCTCATGATTGGATAATAAATAATCATGTACTATTTATTACCTGAATATGGTAACAGATGACATTAAAATATTCATGGTTAAAAAGTAATAGTAAACTGAAAAAATTTTTAATAGGTTTTTTCTCACTGGCCTTTTTAGCTCTAAATTTTATGCAGATAGTTATACAGTATTTTAGGATTTATTGTTGTCAAATGATCATGTTATGAATACTTTTAATAAGTTCAAACACCTAAAAAAAAATTTCCAAAAATGTTACATTAAATTAAAAAGGTTTAAAAATTTTCAGTTAAAAAAAGAAAAGTGAAAATATAAAATGGGAATTTATATGCAACATAGAATGTGAATTTACACATTAATTCATAGCTAACTCATCATGAATAAATTCCAATAAAAAATGTAATTTTGCCCTACAAGAACAAGACAGTACATTGCAAAGAATGTAAAATATAGAAAATTTATGTATTTATTATTCTGAACAGAAGATTTTCCTCAAAATGTTAGTTTCAATTAACTAGGAGCTCTCAAACTTAAACTGAACTGCTTGATTATATACGTAATAAAAATTTTTAAGCCATTAATTTCCAACTGATTTATAGGATTAACTGTAAACATTTATAAACTGCTTTTGTGATTTTGATAAAGTGTTTAATTTTGGAATACTCTTATCAAATAGAAAAGTAAGAAAATTAAAGAATATTTTTAAATTAATAAATCAATATAAAATAATCGTTTAAAATCATCCTTTCATTGAAAAAAATTTTATGTTCACAGAAAAAACTTCATGCATTAAAAGTTATTTGAAATTTACCAATTTTATGAGATAATTTGTCCAGAAAAGTAATGTGTTTTAGTATTTATATAAGAGCTACTTTAACTTAAAAGAGCTAAATTGTTTAATTTTATGTTTTAGAAATTGTCATAAGATTTAACTTTCTTACACATTCCCTTTGATTTACATTCAATTTTAACTGGTTTCATAAAATTATTCACTTATGTAAAATATAGGAAATATAAATTTGACAATAAAAATACAATAAAATGATGTGAAACTTTTCTTTAAGATTAAAGAATATAAAAAATATTTGATTAATTTTTTTTTCATTTGTGATTCATTTTAATCTCAATTTAAATATATTTTCTTTTTTATAATAATTTAGAAAAGTTAATACTGAATAATACAGCACACATTTACGAATCAATTATTAAAATCTTATTTAAATGAATACATGTTTTGAAAAGTTCCTTATTTCTGATTTCATGTTAATTAATGTAACTTATATTTTACGTCCTTGTAATTATAAAATTTCAAATTTTGACAACCATGATAAATCTTATGTTAGTTCATATTTTCATTCAGTGTAATTAGCCTTGTTGTAATGAACAGTAGATGCAGTTAACTTCTCTGGTTGTAGCTGAAGGTTTTTTAAAGATTAATTCATCTTAATTAACTATTCAATTAAGATGTATTCATCTTAATGTAATTCCAGTAATCCTTTTTTTATTTTTTTTCCAAAAGAATCATTTCTTTATGTTTTTGAAATTAAAAATTTTGACTGTGGCATTGCGAGAGAGACTTTTAATTTATGAATAGATAATCATATTAACATTTATAATTAAAAAACTGGAAGATTACATTTTAATAATTAAAATAATTTTTAAAAGTTAATAATTCTATGTTGAATTTGCTAAGGAAATGAACGAACACATCGAAAATTTCTTACGAAAGGCTTAAAATATTCCTTATGATTAGAATATTGCCAATCGAGATTACAAATTGTTTTTAAATCTTATTCCAGGAATAATTAAAGTTTGGTGATTTGATATTAATTTAAATGAATATGAATATAAAAGATATAATTTTTTTTAAAAAATAATGGGAAAAAACGAAACTCTTTTTTTCTTAAGATTTGACAATATAATAAACAAAATATTTGATTAAAAGGGATTTCTTTTTTCATTTATTTCTGATTCATTTTAATCAGTTTAAATACATTTGTTTTTTGAAAATAAATATAAAAGTGAGTAATAATTCTATGCTGAAATTGACAAAAAAACGAATGAACACATACAAAGCTTAAAACATCCCTTTGAAATAAAATGTTGTAAATCAAGATTACAAATTGCTTTTTTATATTAATCCAGGAGTTAAAAGTTAGATGATTGTTATTAATTGAAGTAAATTAAAGCCAAATCTTAAATTAAAAACTGCTAATAAAATATTTTTAAGTGCTTTATAAAAATCAGTTTATTCTTGAAATATTTTTATTTATAAATTGGCTATATTTAAATTAATGTATATCATATTTTCATTTAATAACTTCCAGAACTTCTTTTTATAATCCCGAAGTCTTGTAAACAATATTTAGTAAATGTTTAACATACATAATCACATATGTAACAAAAAAACCATCGTTCGATTTTAATTAATTATTTATAACTGTTTAAAATAAGAATTCTTGGTCAACTTTTCCTGCCCAGAGGAGATTTATACGCAAATTTAATTGGAATAATTAAATATTTCGCAACTATTTCATTAACATAAGAGCAAATACTTTTTCGTTAAAATAGCGCAAGTTTAACTTTATAATAAATTAAAAATTTTGCTCGGATTATAAAATTAAAAAAAAAATAGAAAAATGAAATTTTAATTTTACTGTGCTTTCTGTAAATTTCGTGTGACATTCTAATCGGCAAAAGTGCTTTAAGAATGAAAATTTAGTGTTTTGAATCTAAATTTTGGTCACACACATCAACAAACGCTGGTATTGTGTGAAAAATATATAAAAAAATAACATATTAAGCCAGGGGACCATATAAAAAGTTGAATATCGTTCTTTTTAAAAATTTTTATCCAAACTTTTTAGCGATTTTCAATAAAATATGTTTATTTTAAGCAATTATTCAATAGAAATTATCTGTAGCTGATAGCTAAGAAATTTCTTCGGTTTAACATTTCGTGGGTTCGAATCCGACTTCAAGTGGATATTTGCAGTGGTTTGGAATCCACTTTAAACTAAAGGCCACAGTTCAATTAGCCCTTTGACGAAAAAATTATTTGTATAGCCACAAGCAAAACTAACTAGGTTTGAGAGAGGTCGTCTGTTGAAGAATTATAATTAATTCCATTTTATTTAATTATAATAAACGAATAAGATTTTTAATTGCAATTGAAGGATGAGAAAGATTAAATATGAAATGTAAGACTTATATATATATATATAACTTCACAGGATATTCTTTATTATTAGATGGTAATTATATCGAAATCCTAATATGTATTATATCTGTATTCATAGTTATAAAACAATTCAATACTTCAATTTTGTTTTCATTATTTTCAATTTTTTAAACTTTTTTGAGAAAATCGAATAATTTATAAAACACAGTTGCGTTACATTAGGTTTAAATTATTGAAAGATAAAATACATTTCAGGCCAGAGAATTCACTAGAATTAGCCAGTTCAAAGCAGCTGATTACATTTTACGAAAATTACCTACTTGAGCTTTTTCCTCCACTAGGGGTCGCGATCCGTATTCCTCTAAAATTCGAGAAATTACACACTTCTCTTAATTTCGAAAATACGTAGAATTTTCTCCTTGAAAATGGCATTCAAAACTCATTTACTGTTAAAATAAATAAATAATTTATTCTAATTCTTAATCAACATTAGCATTTCGTGGCTTCCAATCTCGTCATTGGCGTAAATGTGAGAATCGGATCGAATGATTGGTAATGGAACATTTATAGACGATAAATGCCTGATGGCATGCAGAACCAAAAATAATGTTTATTTAAAATCTAAAACAACAAACTGATACAGAATTAAGGTAGCTGTCTTTAATAATACTTATCTATTAAAAAAACCGTACTAATTATCATTTTTATAAGGGAATTTTTATATTCGTTCTGCACATTTCGTTTTTCTATATTTATTTTACTGACTCGCCACATAGGAGTGTTAGAATTAAAATATTTAGATTATCCTTGTGTGTGTGTGATAGGAATGTACTGCTTAGAGACAAAAATAAACTCAAATAATTATTAATTAATAAAAATACATTTAAAATTTTTATGATAAGAATTAATCAACCAAAAATTTTTTAAGAAATATTTTTTGGAATCAAATATCAGTGAGATTAATTTCTTTATAAATTTGGTCTCACTGTGGTCTAATTTATGACTGCACCTTCAAGAGAAGTCTCGAATTCGATACCAGGTCCTGTTGAACGCATGGTGATTAGATTTCTACACTTATGTCTGTCCTAAGTGGGGACTTAAAAATTTTCCTCATAGCGGCTGCTGACTCCAGAAAATCTAAATAAGATTCTCAAAATCCAAATAAGCAGTGGATATTAAAGGATTATAAATGTTTTCAATACTTCCTGCGCCTAATTAAAAAAAAAGTTCATTAATTTACGATAAAAAATTATTATTACTGATTAAGGTAAAACTTTATTAATGACTGAATATTAAAAATATTCTATAAAAGTTTGGGTCATTTTACTAATGTAAGAATAAAAAACAGATATTGGACGTATATTTTTTATGTATACATAAATTGATATTTGGGCAGCGCAAAAAGTTTCAAAAAAAATTTTCCCTACCCGACTGCCGGAAAACAATTATAGGTTTTAATTTAGCCACTAATGTAATTTTGATAGGAGAAGAAGGGGAGAAGTCGGAATATATATATATATATATATATATATATATATATATAAATTGTATTCTTGAAAAAAATTATATTGTACAATATAAAAGAACATTTTTTATTTGATTGGTATTGCTTTGAAATGATTGAAAGTATTATTATAAAAATCAATAATATAATTCATAACTTTATTTTTTAATTATTCTAATTTATTCCTATAGAAGATAAAGAATACTGTTCCTTAATATATTTCATTTTTTCTGAGAAAATATCTTCTCTTGCTTTATTATTTCTTGAACTTTTATGCATTCCAGAAACTTTATTTTTTTTATTTTCTTCCCCAAACTGCATTCATAATTTTCTTCCCACAATTTTCTTTCAACCCTTTCAGGTCATAATAAGAAGGTCTCCCTAATGCAGCTTAATTATTTCAGTAGCACGTACTTTCAGAATTCATTTGTGTTAGAGGCGATGGCCGAAAGATCGAAAACACCCAATGAATAGAACGGAATTCCTTGGCGGACAGCCAACACAGAAGTTTATTGTGAAGCTTGGGAACGAGGTTGAAAACGATGATCCGAGAAGTTACAAAAGAAAAAAAAAATGTTAACCCTTATTTTGTTCGAAATGTTTTCCTCCGTATTCCTCTTTAAAATTTTCCTTTCACAGTTAAGAGTTATGCTTACCTTACAATGCCATTCTCAGCAATAAAGAATATTTTCATCCGTTGTTATATTATCGTCTGCAATCGAAAGGCTTTTGCGGAATTATGCATTTAGAATACCACACCCCTTCTATGCGAATTCTTTCAATTGTTGAATGTTCCATTGACATTTGACATTGAAAAAAAAATAACAAAAGCGATTGTCACCCATGATTGTGAAAAATAACATTTCGAACAACTAATAAGAAGAAAAGTATTGCTGTATTTATTTAATTAGCAGTTGGATGTATTGTTTTAAGCAAAATAAACCAATATATGCTTACCAAATCCCGATGATAATTGAATAATCGCAACACATTATTCTTTCTATATTTTTTGTGATTATTCTGATTAATGTATACGCACTGTTTTCGCCAATAAAGTTGAAAATAAATATGAGATTGCTAACATAATAATAAATTGCAAAATTTTGAAATCAAAAATAAGAAATTGAGAAGAATATTATTAAATTGACTTATATATATATATATATATATATATATATATATATATATATATATATATATATATATATATATTTACTTCAGAAATAAAAAAGTGATAAATTCGTAGTCGAATTTCAATATCTTACGAATTATAAGAAAAGTCAGATGAAATGCGTAATATTTTTTATGTTACCGACTTAATGATAGCTAGTATGAAAGTATATTTAATTTTTTAGTGCTGGAATACATACATATGCATCAACATTATCAAACTCTTCTGTAAGTAAATATTGTTTTTATAGTCTCCAACTCAGCCCTTGAATTCTCTGTAAAGCAGCTGGTATGAGAATATATTACTTAGGATAGTACAAAATAATTGCAAAGTACTTAAATACAAAAAATGTTTATGTTAGAAATATAATATAATTGATTAGGTTTTAGGAATGTTTCTTTTTATGAATCTAATCTTTCTTAATAAATACAATTAATATTGTTGTGTCAAATTTAAAAACAGTATAAAAGAAAAAAATTGAGACATTGAACACAAGTAAAAATACGTTTAACTTTTTTTTCTAATTTAAGGACTTCTCATTTTCAGTGGAATCTATGTTAATATATATATATATATAAGTATATATATATATATGTGTGTGTGTGTGTGTGTGTGTGTGTGTAATCTACATTTCAAAAGTTTCTTAGAAAATCATGTTTCAAAATTATTGATATATATATATGAATTTATATTATTATACAAAAGCAAATATTATTTTGCTTTTGTATAATATACTATAAAACCGAATTTATATTTCATCATTTTGGATAAATTTCGTTTAACCAGAGTACCACGAAGGTGAAAGTACGTATTTGCTCTGAGTACTCCTCAGATAGATGGCACCACCAGAGGATCCACTCCTTAAATTTTGGCATTGATCTGGAGGGAGAGGAAATTTTCTCCAGAGCATTGCAACCATGGTCATTCAATGACCGACCACAGGACTTTCGATTCCACAGATTTAACGAGCACGTATATCGCATATACTCTGTTGACCTTTGGCGGCATTGGGAATCGAACCCCGTCCTTCCGGACGGGAGGAAGGCCGATGTCCTAACCACTAAGCTCCACGGCCCTGTACTTAATTCTAATTTAAGTTATGTTTTGTTTCTAAAAATATAATAAATATGTAAACTTCAGTGCTAAGTTTAAATTAGTAATTATTAACAGGTGTAATTTGTTCAGCTCCCGATTACAAAAAATAATCATCAATACAAATTAAATCATTATGTATAATTTCGCAAACTATTAAATGACTGCGAAGTCTTGAGAAACGAACAAGAGAGTTTTTAATCAGCTAAAACTCTTTTGTAGTAGATTTTCTTACCGTTTGCCGAGTAATAGGCATTTACATATACATAGACAATTTTTGT